>BMAO01018574.1:0-69965 GCA_019973975.1 Trichonephila clavata | reverse complement strand
TTTATTTCTTACCGAATTTGTGACATTGATTATATTTTTTTACATAGAAACTTCTTGTAATTACAAAAAAGCTTGTGAATTTAACTGTTATTTTCTAATATTCATATAAAGTTTCCTTTTTGCTGTTCTTGAAAACTCATTTCAGTATTATTATTAGGACATCAAAGTTTTTAATGTTAATAATTCTTTTATTTTTTAAAATTGTAAGAAAATATTTGTTTGCTTTACATCAATTAGACAATTTATATGCAATTCAATAACTCACAAGAAATAATTTGTAATAAAGAATAATCCAATAAAATTTAATCATTATTCCTAAAAATTATGTATTAATATGATTCCTTTCTTTAAGTTAATAGTGTAAGAGTATTTTCTTTTTTAAACTTTGAAGACAGTCTAAAGGAAATTTCTAAAAGAAATTTCAAACCTTTGTAAAATGATAATTACTAAGTAAAGTCAGACAATCAAAGCTGTCAAATGTGTTATTTCATAACAGATTCATCATATATTTCGAAAAATCTTACTATGTCTTGGGAATTTTTATAGAAAAGTTGTTTAAAAAATTGGTGTACAATAACAATGTTTCAATTTTATGTATCCATATTAATGCAAATAAAGATTGAAACTGACAAAAAAAAAAAACTCTTTTGGAATACATCTTAAAAAAATACTCTTCATAAATACATAATGAAGCAATGTCACTGATAGTCTTTCAAAAGAATATGAAAATGCATTTTTTAAATTACAATGAATTTTTTAATTAAAAAAAAATTTTCACATGCTTCACTTGTATAAAATCATGTAATATTAAAATTAAATGTTGATAAATGATGTAAGTTAAATAATTTTAATTACTAATTTTAACTAGCTAACAAAAATTTTGTATGCTCCAAAATGTTAAAATTTTCATGAAAATAATTTAGCATGTTTCAAACAATTTCTAAAATTATTCCCATATTTTAGTATGATTCGTTTTTTTTCATGGGGAGAATGATTTATATAAAAAAAAATTCAAACATTTGTAGGTGATCTTTATTAAGACTATCAAAGTGCTAAATGTTATTATTTTACAACATATCTTTAAAGGCTTCATAATGTATTGGTACAAATCATACTATTTTAAGGCCACACAATGTGCTAAACATTTCAAAAACAATTTTGACATTTTCTTATGGCCCATATCATTGAGAAGCTTGCCACCAAATTTCAGATTTGATAATAAATTAGTTTTAAAGATATTTGAAGAGCTTAGGTTTTGGTTTCAGTTTCATTTTAAAGCAGTTTTCCACTCTTAAATTGAAAGAAAAATATTTTTGAGCCCAATCAACTCTGAAATAGTTAATTATTTCAGTTCTCATTACTAAAAGTATTTCTGCTTTTGTTTTGAGTTCTCATAGTTACTTAATTAAGATTGTTTTCAAAGCTAATTTTTGTTTTAAAAATAGTTTATATAACTTGGGAGCTTTATCATTAATTTTTTCTTGGTGGTTCAAACGTTCTCAGGTTGCTGTGAAAAACAATATTTTGAAGAGATGGAGCACTACTCAAAATGATGCATCTAAAAATCGCCCTCTGCTAATACTGCAATTAGACTTCTGATTTTTTCAAGTATTGCAGATAAAACTGAATATTCCATGATGTACCTAACTGCATGATAATATATTATAGTACTTTAAAGTTGTGCAATAAAACTCAAACTTGCTAAACTGTACCCAATTTAAAACTGAAAAAAGTTATTTTTTACAAACCTGGTGATTTCTATGCTAAAGTTAGTATTATTATTTTATACATAAATACTTTGTGTTTCAAACAGTGCTGGTTTAAGCTCATTTCGAGCACTGGGTGCAGAAGATCTACAATTTTTACCAACAAATTCAATACTTTTTTAAACATGTCTTTGTGTAAAGTGCCTATAACATGCTGATCTACTTTTTAAAAATTATTAAGGGAATGTTTACTCAAAAAAGGTGCAATAATTTCAGAAATTCAATTTAATTATCCTCAGTTTTAAATATATTTTTCTTCTTATTGAATTACATATAAATTATAAAAGTAGTATAATTATATACAATAGATAGCTCCGAAATACAAGTTAAACTTGTAAAAATTTTTAAAAATTCTCTTCTTTTAACATATTGGATTGAGTTAATATGAAAGTTTTTGAATAATAATAAATATTTATCCATTGATGAAAATGAATTTTATTTTTACAACACAATGAATTGCAAATAAGATAGAAAATATTAAATACAATATATATAAAAATGAATACTTGCATAAAATTTCCATTCACAATTTCTACTGGTTATGTATCTTGACCAGGTATTGTATGTTTAGTGCATACAAACTAAAAACTTATTTGGAGAAATGTATTGACATTTCATTATTTGTTTTCACTAATATGTATCTAAAGTATCTTTTTATATATATTTATACTTTAAAAAAAATGGAAGATAAAAAACACATCAGAGGGGAAAAAAGATACAGAATTCTCACTCTGAAGTTTAACACGTGAAAATATATTATTAAAGATTAAAATCATTATTATGCATCAACAAGTTCCCAAAGTTTATCATGAATAAACTGAGTTCCATTCTAATCAAAATAACAGTTTCTACTACTTATAAGCAAGATAATTAACTAATTATATCATTAGTTTATCAGGAAAATTCTAAATTTTAAGAAACTTTTCAGTTTTCCAAATTATACTTGAGCAAAATATTAAATTACTTCAAAGTTTGTCAAAGAAATGCTAAATCAGTACTCATACCATTCCAAAATTTGGAACTTATGTATTAAACTGCCAAATAATTTCACCTAGCAAAAACACAAGAACTTTAAAAAATTATATTATTATTACTGCGTTCAAACATGAGCAGGAACAGCTCCAGTTATTGTCTGTATTATGCAACAACATCCCACAGAATCAAATGTCTATACATACAGCAATATTTTGTTTCATGATCCTAATTCTCAATAAATATACAATTGATCCAAGTACTCTTCGTTGGTCAATATTTGTAAGTAACTCAATGCAACAAATTTATTCAGGACTTATAAACAGGATAATATCAACATACATGTCTTTTAGACTTTTATTTATATTTATGTAAAAATAAATCTAATGATATAAAGCAAATATAATCTATAATGATAAATCTTCTACAAATTGTGCAAATACCTATAAATTCTTATTTGTAATACATAGTAAAAAAATTTGTACATCTGTGTGATAGGTTTATACTTATTTGTTTTTCAGTCAAACTCTGAAAAATAAATGTTCTGCTAATAGATACCACACAAATATATTACAGTTATTATTATTTTTGTAAAAGAATTATGGATTCAAAAATGACTTTTTTTATTTTGATCATGTAAGAATGAGCAGGACTTTTATATTCCATATATGGACATAAACATATTCTATTATACAAACATTTTAATTAAAAAAATTTAATGCCTTAATTTATTATCATATTTGAAATTCAATTCTGGATAAATCATATCTTTTACCTAAAATAACACAGCCAGTAAAGACTTTCAAATGTTGCATAATTTTTTTACATATAATTTTACAAATGGTAAATGATAATTTTGACTTCTAATGTTTTAAAATGGTACTTGATTAATCATCAAGTATAAACATTAATGAAGCTGTAGTAAATTAAAATATTTTTCCATTTCTATAGTGAATGCTTCTCAAAAATGTTTTTTCTTTTTCCATGTAATATTCTAAAATTATTTTTAAAAAAACTAAGTTTTTGATTTATGTATGTATACTTGTTTTTGATACAGCATGTATGGTTACATATCAGATTTTTGCATCCTAATTTTTTGGATAATTAAATACTGAAGTATCTCTGTTAACTACTGTGAAGATGTGCAAAATAAGTAAAATTTAGATTAACTAAACATGTGTTCTATTGTGTGTGTGTTAGGACACACCTGTCCTTAATTTTACCAAAAACATATTGATGGTTTGCAAAATATTATTTTGGGTGGATATTAAGGAATTTTCAATATTTAAAACATTGAATACACTAAAAAATCTCTTGCAATGAAACCCTCTGTTAAGGTGCAAATCACTTAATGTTATTTGCAGTGAATTTATTTTTCTGTACAATATCCTTCTGCTTCTATACTGTTTTGTATAAGGCAAGCTTATCCAGGAAGGAATGGAAAGTGCTGGCCTTAAACAGAATGTAACGTTTGCTATCCCTGTATTAAAATAATTTTTTTAAAAAAAATTTACATAATTATGCATGTATATGCAACTAATAAAATGAATTATGTATGTAAAATGAAAATAACGTGAAATTTAAAATGTCAGTTGTAGTATAGTAAAATTGATAATTAGAAATTTTCTTTTATCGTAATTGTTTTTTTTAATATTAGGAAAAGTTAATGCAATCAGTATTTTAAGAATATAGATAGATACGTGCTTCTCAATTTCTATATGATCTAGCTCTTCAGTATCGAACTGATTTATTCCCTGATTTCTGGAAAAATAGTGGAATATGAATCTCACAAATTATTAAAATATATTGTATGTTCTTTACCATACAGCATTATACATTTATGGATGCATATTTTTTAAAGTACACATAAACTTCATTAATTTACTTGTATTTGCAAGTGTATTGTTCTGAAAATTACAAAACAATGACTTTGCTGAGCCAGTTCAGTTTCAAAATCTTATCTATCATGCTTGTTAAGTTAGTGAAAATAGCTATATAAAGAGAAAAAAGAAGAAAAAAATGCAGGTGAGTTCAACTGCATACTTATTCATCAGTTAGAAAATCAGAACAGGTCCCAGAAGTAGAACCCTGGTTTGTTTTTTCGTGTCTGCAAAATTGAAATGCTTTGAAGTCGACACATTTATCAACATACAGTACAATAAAATTTCAAATGACTGCAACATAGAAAATGCATAGATATATATTAACATTATATACACAGTTAGGAAATAAAATGAACAAAGTTATGATGATATTTCTATAAATTTAAAAGTATTTTGTATTGCTACTAAATGGATGGCAAAGTTAAAGAGTGAGATTTTTTTCCAATAAAATTTAACAGAACAAATTTCTTTATTAAGACAGTTCAGTTTCAAATTTTTGTCTGTAGTGCTTGTAAAATTGTCGAAAATAATCTTAAAATAACAAAACAAGTATTATAAAAAAAGTCAATTCCTTCTTAGGTAAGAAAAATTTTATTTTAGTTACTTTTTATCAAATAATTATAGTTATAATATAAATATGTGCATACATATGAAGAATCACAACATTAAGTGACAATTAATTTTTATTAATTATCATTAAAATATTGCATTGCTATCCAAAACAAATGTGTTTCAAATTTCAGTGCAACTGAATGTTTTAAAATGTGAGAAAAAACCTTTTTAATTTTGGACACAAGTCGCCAAAATGGTCACTATGACGCCAAAAATGATGCCAACATGGATGCATTTATAATTATTAGAAAAATTAGTTTTAATCAATTAATTTTTATTAATTAAATTCTGTATTGTCAACCAAAATAATCATGAATATAAAATTTTAGCTCAATCGAGCGCTTTAAAATGTATTTTACTAACGATTGAAAATTTGAACAACATAAATAAATATTGAGAAAGTGTGATCTAATAGTAGGAATTGAAAGAAAAAAAAACGTAGGTAATCAACTACATACTTAACAAATACAGAGCATTCAGAATAAATCACAGAAGTGGTACCCTGATCTGTGTATGTTTGTAAAATGAAAATTCTTCGAATTCGAAATGCTCAGAAAATATTTCAGACTCTTTTTAAAACTTTAAAAATCGTCAGCGTATTTGATAAAAACAAAAAAAAAAATATTGAAAATGAAATAATTAAAAAGTACACACATTTCAGTCGAAATTTCTTTTGGAACAACTTCTTTCATTTGTTTTTGATAGTAGATGTAAATACGAAAATTCAGTCAAAATACTCAGTGGAATCAAACACGTGGCTATTTGTTTTGTATATCATCACGTGATTATGACGTCAGGTGTATCGAGTCCATTACACTTTTTTTAATAAGCAAACGATGTTTCATATAATTGTTAAATATTTGTGTGGAAAGTTATCTGCAATACCCAGAGGATATTTTTTTATAATCAGTATTAATTTCAACTTCAATGCAATAGTTAAAAAATAAATTAATATTATCTAATGGATGATCTTTATTTGTATGAAGATAATTTAATTCGTCCTGTATATAATTTGTATTATAATTTACAGTTAATATCTTCATATAATTCGTAAATAACCTTTAAATTGTCTTTTTTAGGATTATTTTATTTATTTATGTCTTAACAATACTCAATTCCAAACGTTTTATAAATGTATTGAATTTTTTTGTTGTTTTGGGAAAACTGAATGAATTCTTTAAAATTAATTGTTTGTTTCAAATAGTTTTCCCATTTCATTTTTTCAGTATTTAATTTCAGACTGCGATTAAATTTGTTCCGTTTGCTTGAGGATAGTTTAATATTTTTACTTTTATTGCATTTTTGATTCCATTGCAGGAATCATAAAATAAAAATAGACAATATATGACAAGAATACTCAAATATGAGATTTAGTTACGATACCAGCGTTTAAAGTATCAAGTAATTTATATATAATGGCAAGCAGAAAATTTTTTAAAAAGAAGTATTAATTCTTTCAAAGAATAAAAATAACATAAATCTATTTCTTATTAATTGTTAGGTAGTTATTTTCGTTCACCTTATAGTAAAACCATTATCACAATCATAAAAGGATAAGGTATTCAATTGATTATATTGATTATATGCTTTGCATGTCTTTTATCGAAGCTAAAAGGAGCAACTAAAAATATGTCTGGATTCAGCAAAAAAAAATATATTTATTCTCTGACAAAAACTTAGATGAGAATAGAAATTTGTTTTATTTTCAGAACTTGTATGCATAAAAATGTTCTGATAGGGAAAATGAAGATAGTATATAATATTTAAAATTATTTTTAATTTTCACATAAGAATTGAATACTTATCCATGTGTAATTGGAATCATCCAGTAACATTGATGTGTGTTATGTATTTAGCAGTGTCTAAGTTCTGATACAATTATAAATGAGTTAAAATGAAAAACTTTGTAATCAAATTTAAAACTAAATATATTTAAAGTTTTATTTTACCTCTTAATTTAACATACCCCACCTTTTATTCATGTTGACCTTTGGTCAATTATCTATCAAAGTACACACTACCTCTATGGAAATTATCGCGGTGTTCCTTAAAAATATTTAAGACTAATTAAAAATTAAAACTGTCAAATCACCAATTAAAATAATTACTTACTATTTAACTTTTTAAAATTCATTGTCCTATTTTTGTTACATAAAAGAAGACTTTTAAAAATAATTTGCATTATTGAAAGTCACAAACATAAGTTATTAATTTATTCTAAGCACTATTTTTCGAGCAATGAATTGGATTATAATGTTTCAAATTATATTTCAACATATTGAAGCACGGTACATGAAAGGAGGAGTAGTGTCATTAAAATGGAAATTGAATTCAGAAAATTTTATTTCCACTAGATTAATTGATTGGCATAAACAACATGCAGAATCCTGTATTCAGGCTCCACACTTCTGTTAGCAATAACAAAATTTGGAAGAATGAGGCTTTGCTAGATGCCACAGTAATAGCTGGCGAGGGTAGCATGTCTTAAAACAACCTTTTAATAAATAATTCTCGTTCGAATGCCACTTCCGAAAGAGGAAAGTGACTGTACAATCTTTCATTTTATGCAGACTGCATTTGATGTCACTCCTAACTATATTTTTGAAGTACTCTAAAATGCTAATGATTTCCATATCCCAGTATGTTGTATATTTCATGGAAAGTTAATGCTTGTTCCGTGCCACTTTCACCATGTAGTAAATTTAATAACTTACAGTGCATTATTGTAGTAACATACAATTTCCTAGTACAGTATGTATATTTGTATAGAACTATGTAAGATATCACCATGCGAAGAAGAAATCTCTTGGCATGGTGGATATCTCAGCTTAGACTTTTGATGATTTAAGAGAATTTATGTGAATGTTCACAATGAGATATTTCCTGGACAAAAAGATTACCAATAGAATTTAACAAAGAGGCAAAATAACAGTAGAAAGGAAATTAATCCAATAATGTGTAAGATTTTACATTCTAGATTTAGAGATAAGGTGCGAAAATCTAAACTTATGAAAAGAATTAATATCGACTAAAAATATCGATAGTTGTAACGAAATATTTTATGAAGAAAATAAAATTTAAACTTACTTCGTCATTTTAAAGATTTATGAAAAATTTGACATGTTCAATGAAAATGCATAATTCTTAGCTCGTATGTCTATATAATTCTCTGACATCGTACTGTTTTTTGTACTACAAAAAAAAAAAAAAAACAACATCAATTTACCCAAATCCAATTTAAATTTTTGTTTATAACCTATAAATGGAAAATTTCTTTAAGTAAGCTTAATTGCATCCTTGGTTTCCGTATAGATTACGTAAAGCAGTAACTTTAGTCGCGAAAAATTCCTTATACTCTTATAATAGCACTACTAATATTTATAGTGTATTATGTTGTTGCTAATACCACCTGATTGATGGTGTTAAATTGAGGCCTAAGAAATTCATAGTTATAGTGTATTACAAAATACTTAACCTCATTAATAAATGCTATACGTTACGATTACTTAATTATTACATACGAATACAATTAACAAAACTCTTAATTTTTAAAACAAATGAGCTTAATAAGCTCAAGTTGTGACGGGTGCTTACGCGTTTCACTAACCTTCTCTCGACTTCTTTAAATTGTTTTATTTATTTCAACCAATCTCCTCCGAGAGCCAAAAAGTGTGACTTATGCAAACGAGATATTTTCGGGTTTTAGAGAGTTCGAAAAAGATATAAAAGGGAGAAATGAAATGAAGAAAAAGGAGGGTTTTTGAGAGAGTAGTTTTTCTAGTGGAAATATATTCGTCGGGAGAAGTCTATTGAAAAGAATTCATTAAATCGGTTCGGGACGGAACTGAAAGATAGCTGAGATTGAAGCCGCTCATTAAAGCAATCCAGATATAGAAGAACCTGCCTTAAGAAAAGGTATCAGGTCAGTTGTTTTCACAAATTAAATATAAATGTGTAGCTTGATTGTACGCGTTGTTCTCCGTGGATTCAGTTAGGATTCCGTCGTTCATAATCAAATTCTTCTCTCACTCCATTGTATTTTGTTGATCTTAAGGTTTGAATAGTATTTGTGTAATCTCTCATTAAGAAAGGTCAATAAATAAGATTGATTTATTAAATTAGTTGTAATTAATTATGGATCCAACATATTCAGATTTAGATAATACGTGAAGGGAGTTAATAATCATAGAGTAGTGATAGGCAACGACAAAGTACTAAATAGCACTGAAGTGATACATTTTACCGCATAATTCTATATATATATATGTATGTGTGTGTGTGTCTTTTTTTCACTAAAAATTGCATTTCAAAACTTAAAATATTATTAATTAAAAACCTGAGTTTCTTGAATGTTATTATGTGAATTTTTAATTAGCTATACCATATCTTAGTCATGAGTGAACCTTTTCATATCATACAGTAAATTTGCTATAAAAATCAAAAGTTACAGTCCTCCAAGTACCAAATTGACTTTCACAATGAACACCACCAGGAACAATGATATCACAAGTTCCTCCATTGAAGAACCTGTCCCTATTGCTTGTCTACCACTTTTAATTTACCAAACTGTTTTCTTTGGAGCTTTATAAATAACACACAAAAAAGTTACTAAAATCTTTTCTGAATAATCTAATAAAAGTGCTAAAACCTGTAAAGATACATCACTTGTGACATGAAAATATGTTTGTAGGGGGATTTGAGTTTTCAATTTTTAAAGGTTTTCTACGAAAGAAAATTGGCTTTGGAGGAAAAACGATTTATTTTTATCAGTAAGAGCTTTTTAGCTTTGCTGCTTATATCTGTTAGAAATATTTTATGATACTTTTTTCTGTTAAAGATAAAACTGATACACTGTTATATGTGAAGATGGGAACTCTTTTGTAATTCCATCTCTTCGTTGGAAATTGTTTAAATGTTACTTTTTCGTTTCGGAAATAAAATGTTTGTGATATTTTAATATGAATTTTAATGAATTCGCTTTTTTAAATGCATTTGAATCGCTACAAACTAGTGAAGCAAGTGTATTAAAGTTTAACGAATGTTTTTATAATGGAAATGTTTTCTAGAATCTATTTTTCTTAAAAATCTATTTAATATTGCTATAAGGTAATACATTTTTAATCCATTTGTAATATGAATGCCAAATGCAATTACATTTGATATAATGAATGTATCATATCCTTTAACATAATATAAATTCATTATTAGTGTAGATTAGTTAATTCGATAAAACGAAATTATTTTATAATTAAGTTTGTAAATTTGATAAAATCATAATCCTGTATAAAAGTGAATTAGTTTAATGGAATGAATTAGTATTTGACTTAAGTTCTTAATGGTCCCAATTCGTAAAGTTAACTTATTATTTTCTTGTTGATTAATGCAATGATTAACGAGCGAGAATACAATTTGGGATTATTCATCTAGGAAAACAAAAATAATTCAAAGTTTTGAATTTCTGAAATTTAGAAAGGGTACTTGCTATATTCGATGTTAAGAGAGTGCATTTTTTTGATAATAAATCATTTTGGCTCATTTTGGTAAACCAATTTTATTAAGATAATGTCTCACCAAACTAAAAGGAAAAACTAGACCGCAAGGTCTTGTATTTGTGAGACTTTAATTTTAATTAATCGTCATTTAAAATTTGACGATGAATGCAAAGTGTCAATATAACTTTTTGCTGCTAAAATAATATAATGTTCAGCACCCTCACAAATGCCATAATACAATTTATTTCATGAAAGCCATAAAATTAAATATTTAACACAATACTTCAATACTAAAGTAGCATTAGCTTTAAATCTTTCACTAACTTCACTGCTTTCTAACTCAGCAAATCTTTACTTTAGTAGTGGTTCATAATAAATTAAATATATTAACTGTAACTTTGAAATTACGTTACACAATACTGCTTGCCTGATTTTTGAAATAAAAATACTTGAAGTGAGAACGTGACCTGTATTTTAAACTGGCATTCTTTAGCACAAATGACCTACGTGCGTAATATAATTGCCCCATTCTGTTTAAAATTATGTCTGAAACCTTTGTATCCTTAAAAGACTTTAAAAAAAAGCAACAAGGGAAAGTTGAAACGTGATTTAACTTTGAAGTATCATGTACCCATATATTTACTAATTACTTTCTGTCAGTTGGTCTACTTTTGTAGTTCTTTTTTGTCCTTTTATGTTATATAGCTGTTTTTTCCAGAATAAAAGGCGAATTTATCTTTCCGGTTTTTCCAAACTTTGTACAGAGTTCACGACATTATATGTACACGCATATCTTACAATTTCAAGCTAATAGGAAATATTATATTCATTTACGTATTTTGATAGTTTTTTTTTCTTTTAAAATTGTTTTGGTATTTTTATTTAAATTAATTAATGAATTGTAACTATCAACTTTTATTTCTTTTTTGAAATATATCAAATTTAATGTATATTATGTTCGACTTGCTATCACATTTCAATAATTCATTTTTAAAATCATTTTATACCGTAAAGGAGGTTATCTTATTTGTATCATTCTCTTGTTGGTACAAATATAATTCTAATATACAGACAAAACTTTATTTGATAACATTTGATCACACTTTAAGTGAAGGAACTTTGTTGTCATAATTTCGATAGTAAATTTTTTAGAAACATTTAATTTTCCTTCTAAGTCTAATTATTAATTTATCTTAAGTACTTTCTTAAAATTTAGTCTGCATACAACTCTTGTCTTTTTTATTTAAATTTCTTAAAGTTTTGACTGATGTTATCTACAGTGCATTTTCATATCATTTGAATATCCATTTTAATTGATGTAAAGTCAATGATTTTTCCTTTTTCCCCATAAAAATAGTTTTAAAACTTCTATTGTTAAAACTAATAATTTCTTCGAACAGTTCCATTTACAGAGATTACCGCGACACAACATCATGTTAATCAAAATACTAAGTTTTCTTATGCCCTTCATAAAGCGATGTTTGTGTGCTTTCTGTTATCTTAATTTATTAAACTATTATTTGGTTACATCTTCTTCTACTAATGTAAGAATGAATCTAATGAAGCATCAAAATAGTTTATATATATTTAAGAAATTTGTTAATGAGAAGACTTATACTACAGTATTAAATATAACGTACGTGGCATACATAACAAATGCTTGAACCCCTTAAGCGGTCGATTTTTTTGCTTAAAATGTTCCAAAAAAAGGCACATTTTTTATTGTATATACCTGAGAATAATACTTAACAAAATGCGAAAATAGAAGAATTTTATTTTAATTTTTAATTTTTTATTCTATTTTTTATTTTATAATTGTGGAACACAAAACCTCCTAAATGTTTGCTTTTTATAAGTACATGATATGAAGAATGTTTCATATATCTTATAAAATATTTCTCTCATACTTGCAAAATAAATTCATGTTCGTAGCTCTTTTTCAAATGGGTGGGGGAGGTTTTTGTATGTGCATATAAATATGCACGCACAATTTGAAGAATGGTGTAATACTAAATCTTACATTGCAATAGGGACAGATATAATATATCAGCCTTTTTAGATTATTTTTCCATTTTCATTTCTTCTCAAGCAACTAATTACACATTGCCTGGCCGATCCTTGTTCCATGTGTTTTTCACGAATGTAAAATCCTGCCTTCAATGAAAAATCCCCGCCTTTATTACAAAAACTATCCCTGATTAGAAGTATTTCAGTATAATGGACAAATTACATCTCTTAAAAACACTAGCACTAATAATCTTACCACAAGAATTAAAAATATGTCCATATTTTCAAACATGGAAAGAAGAAAATATCAGTGCCCGTACAGCGTTCGGGAAAACCGTTTGTGGGTAGCTTTTGGTAGCGCGTACGGTGTTCGGGTAAGCCAGTTAAGGAATTAATGATTTTTTTTATAATTATATTTTTTTACGGTATTCGCGCCGCTTTTGCTGCATTGAGAATTATAAAAAAATATGTTAATAAAAAAATCTAAGTTATTTGAGAAGTTTCAATGGGCATTGAGGTATAAATAATTAGAGTATTTTTATAGACATATGTATTTACGCTAATTAATATACAACTAAAAGCCCTTAAAATCTTTTTTTTTAGTAGAATTTAATTTAGAAAGAAGTCGTTACATTAAAACGATCTTAGTCGCTCTCCACTTAAAAGGTGCAAAATCCCCGTCTCTGGTCTATATTATCTATAAATATCAGGGACGAAAAAACAAAATAATATTGTAAATGAAATATAGTGAGGAAAAAACAATAATAAATTAAATAGCCTTTTGATTTTTACTGTTACTTTAATTATCAAAATTTCTTTCTTTTTTTTAAAAAAATAGTATTACATAGTAAGAATTTTTTAACACCAATTTTTCCCTAAAACTCCATCACAGTATTTTGACTGAAAGAAGAGAAAAAAAAATTATTTACTTGGTCATCATCATTTAAATTTGGTTACAAAAGGAAGCTTCAGAAACAATAGCGAGATTTTCTAGCATTGGCTAGAAAATTAGTGAAAACTCCAAAAAAGCTGCTAGCAAAATAATAAAATTAATTTTTTTTCACTGAAAAACTGAGATGAATAATAATGAATTCCCCACCTAATAAATTTAGCATTTCAATTTAAGAATTATACTTAGTAAATGAGAATTTGAGTATTAATAAAACTTAAATGATTTCCGCAATCTAGTGCATTTTGATTCAAAAAGTGAGGAATTTAGTAAATAATTTTATTTATGAAAATTATATGTGTTCAATCAGGTATAAAGATATTGCATGCAACACTTATTTGGTTATAATAAATAATTCAGTCAATTACACTTAGAAAACTAGATACTAAAGATCACAGTGAATTGTAGACTTTTTGAAAGAATCTAAAATTATTTTGTAATTATCCTTGAAAGAGTTAATAATGAAACTAGTCATCCATTGCAACGGTATCGATTTTAAGTGCGATTATAATAAGCAAACATTTTTGGGTTCTTGGTATATATATAGCATATATTTTACCTATATGTAATATAATTATTTATTTTAATTAATTCATAAATATGCATTTTATATGTCCTCTTCTGTAATAATTTTCAATTATATTAGTGATCTTTTCTCTGTCGGAAGAGTCTTACGGCATTTAGCTGTCTCATTAACTACATTTGTTATGTTTTAAAAGGCTTTAATTTTTAATTGTTCCTTTATAAAATGTTTGTTCAATAGATAATAATTCTGGAAGGATTCTATGATTTTCTTAATTCACTTAAAACCAAAATATCGATAAAAAAAATTAACGTAAGAAATTTTGCTGAAATTAACAAAAAATAGGTTGCTTAAAGCTCCTCAGAATGTCAAAAACAAATTCATATACATATGCTCAAAACTGTAAAACGAAAAACTCACATAAAAGCTTAAAATCTCGTTCTAAATTAAGAGACTTTTCATGTTCTTTCTAAGGTTACATCTCTTGAAGTAATTTTTATTTCTGAAACAGGTTTTTTTATTGTCATATTATTCTTCCAATTATCTCTTACAGTGTAGTTTTCTTAAATTAAAATATATTCTAATTGCATTTAATTCTTGTTCTCCTTATAGATCTCGTATTTTGAACTGTAGTAAGTGACAACACTAACCGAGCCGGCATCTCAGTCTCTACACTTCCACACTATGACAATGTCTGGACTTTGAGCCTCGATAGATTTAAAGCTCTTCAAACCCTCTGCATTCTATAAGGAGGTTATCAGTATCATTCTGATTCAATTCCACGATTTAATAGAAACAAAGCTGCACATGAGTTTACAAACATGACCACAGTAAAATGTCAAATCAAGGTAACAAAGTCTACTTATGACAGATGGACAACTTATCTTATGGATTATAATCTTATTAGGGATCATAGTTAGTAATGGTTGCTGCATTTTGCAAACTTAATTGGGTCTCAAATATTTCATCATATGACTCATGCTCTAACCCCTTCCCAGCAGTTTGCGACGAATAATCCTCATGTAAATGAACAATAATATTAATTTAAAAAGTAGGCATATCCTATACTACATTTGCTTCATGGATTATAACGATATTGTGTATTTTCAACTAACCAAACCTTCCATAAACACATAGTCAGAGAAAAAGGAAATTAATGAGGGTCCTTATTATAAATAAGTAATTAAATTATAACATAAGTAAGAGATATATTTTAGATAAAGGAAGTACTTAAATAAGGGAATTCTTCAACTTTGAAAAAATTCCGTTTTAAGTCTAAAAATTTGCTAAAATGATTTAATTGTCCGTTATAACAATATTAATAAAATAAGACATATTAAATGTTTGTTATTAAATCATCATTATTTTAGCGATACATTTTTTGAAAGTATTTAAACACAATATTTATTTAAAATCTTAAAACCATTCATCTTAATTACTGTTAAGGGAAATCGTTTAGAATTGCTTATAATGAGCAGTTGACCTAATTTGAAAATATATTTTTGATTTAAAATTTATAATGTTATTCAAGAAAGTTTATTAATTTTCGTTGAACAGGATATTAATTTTACGAAAAATGAATTGCTTTATTTCAAAAACATATTGTGATTCATTAGTGTTTTCGATTTCCAATACAAATTTGATTATTTTATCTAACGATACTTTTCTGATAACAGTCCTTTACAATGCTCGCTTATTATATGATAGGAACGCTTTTTCCAACCCTTGAGGGATTTCAATAACTAAAGAACAGATGCGTAAGACTTTTGTCTCTAATTACAAAACAATTATCACCACTTTGTGCGTCTCTAAGGTAATTAAAATCCAGGTAGAGGAATTATAATTAAAGAGCTGTTTTATTCACTCTTTGCGACGTGGGGGAGAAACATAAGATAATCAACAGAATAAGATTCAAGAAATAAAACGAGAATGTCTGAGTGAATTAAGTTCTTTCAGGAGCATTTAATGAAAAGGCTGAAAACGAATTGTCTTATTCACTTTGAAAGAAAGAAAATCTTTGTATGAAGAAGGAAGCATTTTTTTAATCAGGAGTAAAGTTATTTTGAAACTCATAAGTACATTTTTAAAAAAAATATTTTATCGTATGAGGTCCCAATAATATAATTTTAGTTCACAAAAGCAGAATTATATACATATATATATAAAGCAACTCCAAATAAATAGGATTAAAATATTCAGTGTAATGATAAGTAAAATTTTTATGAAATTTATGTGTTAATTAATTTTTTTTTTAAAAAAAAGCATTTTAAGTTGTAAGATAGTTTTCGAGAATCTAAATTAATATAGACATTTTCTATATACAATAATAATAACAATAATCTTCTAAGAAATCTAAAGAAAGTATTTAAAAGCTTTCCTTGTTAACATATTTGCAGAATTAATATTCAAAATGTAAAAATATTCCATAGTAATGAAGGACAGATAATTTTTTTTGGTTCACCAATTAGCATAAAAAAGGAGATGAGGCTGAAAGGATTTCTAACGCTTTATTAAAAATCTCTTAAAAAGCTGCGTCTAGAAGGCTCAGGCATGTAGTCATAAGATTATTTTTCTTTTACCCCAGTGATTTCCAAACGTCTATTCTAAAGAACGAAAGTAATCATAAGTTGTACCCTATGTCATATATGTAAGAATGTACGTTTTCGTATTTAAGTGTGGGATCAAAAATAATTTTTTTATTTATTTCGAATATTATACATATACTTAAAATGAAAATTTTCATTTTAGATAATAATTAATTATGAGCAATGTGTCACAATTTCTTCTTAAAAATTCAGAGCTTTTTTTCTTAAGTTCCCTTGTCTTCGAACGTATGCGTTTTAAAATGTGCATTTATAATTTTGAGCTTCTCAGACGCTGGTGAAACGGAACAGAATCATATAATACATCATAGTACACGATCCAACTCTCACAAGTGATTGTGATCTGCTTCACCCCTTTGCCTACCCTACTTTGAAGACCGCAAACTTGATTTAGCAGGATAGAGTCTGAGCAATGTGGTTGACATTGTTGTCGTTCTTGGTCTGATATTCCATGGTCATTTGAGATTTTTTGGGGTGACCAACCCCTTTATTCTAATATATTATCTTCGTAGAAATTTTTCTCGGATTTCTACGCACTTTAATTTTTACTAGTACCTTAATCTTGCCCCTCGTTGCTGTTTTTTCTCCTTTTGCAGTGCTTTTATCTTAGAGTGTTTTAGGTGTCGACACCCCACTTTTTAATAAATCCCCCATTTGATTTTTTCACTTTTTTGATTATATTTATTACCCGAATTTCGATCTTACATAGCTTTAGCTCCATTTTTTGGAGCAGGAGCCCATTACTTAAAATTATGCCTGTGATCTCTCACTGAGCTTGTGTAAGCTTCTGTAAAATATTATTATTTACACATGTTTTGTTTTCAAGGGTGACGTTTATTAATACCCACTCAAGCACTGGATCATGAAATAATGACAATACATGACTGTCGATCTCATGGCATCTGTCTTTCAAAACATTTTTTTTACTGGAAACAATAATAAAATCCCTGCGCACCACTAAGTATCACACGGGCTTACAGAAGTAAGTATTAATCACACATAACTATACATTAGGATTGCAAATATTTACAAGAAATATCCAAAAGCAATTCTGGTGGAAAGTAGTTGGTAAAGATTAGGAGGTCAATTTATGTTAAGTCCCTTGAAAGCCAGTCTTAGGATGTTTCGTTGTATATCAAACTTGGAACACTGAAGGAGCACATGTTCCACATGCTCCTCATCACCAATATCACTATCACAGGAAGATGACGGAACTAAATTAAATTTGTTCAAGTAGCTTTTAAAGTCGCTATGATCAGTTAGAAATTGAGTTATTTTGTTGTTAGTATAAACATGATAGCAGGCCAGTCTCTTATTAATGGTAGGAAAAAATTTCTTCGTTAAGCTCCCTTTATTTGAAATGAGATCTTCTTGGTTCCATGACTTTACTATTCTTTCTTTCTAATCTTTTTGTAAAATTTAGGAATATTAACGGCAATGTCAGTTTTGCGCTTGGTTGCAGCTTTTGCAAGCCAATCGGCCCACTCATTTCCCAGAACGCCCGTGTGTCCGCGAACAAATTCAAAATATATTGAGGTGTTTTTATCTTTTAGGCTTTTTAAGTTGCTTTTGGGTCTCGACGATTACGTTGTTAGATGAGGAAATACACTTAAGAAAATCCATGGAGGAAAGAGAGTCTCTCTCTTATTTAAACTCTCTTTTTACGCTCTAAATTACAGCTCCATGTTATTTTGAAAACTTTGAGACTTCCAACTTATTCATAAGGTTATAATTAAGAGATACTTAATTTTAGATAGTGATCATGCCTATTTCGGCTGGAAGAAATCAGTTTTGAATTCCTGATTACTGAATCGCTATAACCATGAATTCAAAATTCCCATGATTAATGAGTTATAAATTTCGACTCAATGTTGTAAACACAATTTAAACGATCCAATGGAGTAATCCTTTTCACATAAACTATTTTTATTTATGTGAAAAGGATTATTTAAGATAACTTATTAAAAATTAAAATACTTAATTTTTGATTAGTTATCTTAAATTAGAAACGGTGCTATCTTATCTTTCTGTTATCTTAAATTGCCAATTTCTTTCTTTAACTCCATATGTTTTATTATTCAAATTTCTTAATTTATCTAAACTTAAATTTTGAATTATGAAATTATTTTTCTCAATTTTTTTAGTGTTACAATCAAGTGCAATTCATTTTCAATAGCAATCCTTGCATTTCATTAAAAAAATGTGTTATAATAATTTTCTTTTAAATGTTATCACGAAATCATTTTTTAATTCTTTCTAAGCTTCAAACTCAAATATCACCTTTTAAATACATTCCAGAAACATTATGATTATGAGTTCTCTTTCTTCTTTTCAATGGAATCAAATAGTATCATGAAAAATTCAAAATTACATTCAGAACAGATGCTTGACAGCAAAGCATTCTACATTGTTAAATTTAAAATTGCGTGAAATGTTAGAACACATAATAGGCAAGGATCCGCTCCTCAAAACCAATTCAAAAACAAAACAAAGCAATAAAACCCCTCTCATTCAGATCTCAAATTTTTTTCTTCAAGATGCGAAACCTTTAGAAGCTCCATTGCATTCAAGTTTTTTTTGGTGTTGCCAGATTTTCCCAGCTGTGAATATCATCTTTTCTAGAAAAGAGGATTCCGATTTCACCATTAGCAAAAAGAAAAAAAAACTTTTAGAAATAGAAAGTAAAGTTTTCGAATGTAACAACCGATGTGGAAAATGAAATAGCTTTTATTATTTATTGGCTGATATTTTTTTGATATAGCTTATGCGTTATTATTTCTCGTTGAATAGCGGTTCTTTTTTATGAAAGAAATTATTTTAAGTACGATCAAGTAGAAAAGAGCACTGCTGAACGACCTTTAAAATAAATCCTTTTTCTTTTATCCATTGGAAAGATTTCTATACAATTAAAAAGAAGACTCAAGTACAGATAGAGAGAATAAGCAAGAGAGATAGAGAGGCAATGATTAAAGTAATAAAAATTGCTTTTTCAAAAAAAAAATTATTGTAATATTTAAAAAAATTTAAAATTCAAAACACCTGTGCATTTTTAGTAAAATTTTGTGGGGCTTAATTCATTATAATTAAACTCATTAGGTATAGATGTAGGTTTATATTAATATCTGAAATACTATTTCTAAACTACTAAACCAAGTTTAAGAAAAATTGGTATTTAAATAGGGCTGATATAAAGTAAAAAATAACCATTAAAAAGTTAAAACACACACGCATGATCGTGCGTAACACTCATCAAAGTCGAAAGGTATGAAACAGCAGTTGTAGAATATTAACAATAACAAAAAAGATTAATGTGTGTAGTATGGTTCCTTCTTTCAGATAAAGAGGTTTCACACCGTGATTTTATACCGGATATAAGGGAATTTCTCTCTGAGTTCCTCTGGCAATTAATACCACTTGTTCAGAAACTGTGTTTTCAAGTTTTGGATGGTTCTTGGAGGGGGTTTGCTAGTTGTAATTGCCCTCTCCATAATGCCCCAGGCATGCTCTATACAGATAAGATATGAATCTAACTGCCAATCCATTCTGCGAATATCCTCACTTTCCAAAAATTCGTGGACCAGATGAGCTCTATGTGTTTCACGTTGTCACCAATTAAAATAAAACCAGGACCAACTGCACCCGTGAAAAAGACAAACATAGCGCTCCAAGACATCATTTCTATACCTCACAGCAATCCCAAAGTGCCTCTTTCAAACACATGGAGGTGTGTGCGGCCATCCAACGTGATGCCCACCTAACAAAGGAGTCCAAAATCAAGCCCTTGCTATTGTAATGGTCGATTTCTCGTACATTGGAGAGCAGGTAGTGGTTTCCTGGTTCCCTCTTCATGAGAAAGCACGGCGATAATATATGGAG
The DNA here is from genome assembly GCA_019973975.1 of Trichonephila clavata. Lineage (NCBI taxonomy): Eukaryota > Metazoa > Arthropoda > Arachnida > Araneae > Nephilidae > Trichonephila > Trichonephila clavata. The sequence goes on along the minus strand of BMAO01018574.1, from coordinate 49,282 downwards.
AAGATCAATGACCCACTACCTGTCCTCCAATGTTCGAGAAATCGACTATTATGGCATTGGAGGCTTGATGGTCAGGCAGGAATCACGTAGACACTATGACTGCTGTGAGGTTTAGGGATGAACTTTCAGTGACATGTCCGGATTACCTCTTCGGGGAGAAGCTTTTGGCAGGGGTGTTTATTTGATCCTACGACTTACCGGTATGCAACTTTGATGTGCAAACCTTTAACGACTGATACGAAAGAAATCCCTATTCTGGCCAGTTGTTAAGGGCTATTATTCCTGTTCTTTGTTGTTTTCAACTTGCAGAAAGATACACCACTGCAAAGTCATTGAACCCTATGTTTGCCTTTTCAAGGGGCAGTTGGCCTTGATTTTATTTTAATGGATGACAACGCGCAGCACATAAAGCTCATCTGGTGGACGAATTTCTGGAAAGAGGGTATTCGCAGAATGGATTGACTAGTTAGATTTCCATAACTCACCCATATAGAGCAGGGTGTCAAACTCGTGGCCTACAACAAACAATTTTGTGGCCCGGTCAGTATGTCGGCATAAAATAATATATAATAAAATATTAAAATGTCTCCCGAAATAGGAAAGATAGTAGCAGATAAGAGATGTCAAGTGTCAGGACGAGAACATTAAATATTTCTTATTATTTTATTTATGTATATTATAATGTAATATTCGAAATCACTTGACATTTCTGTGAATAGTGATTTTTTTTTTGCAGCCCACCAAAAATTAAACCTTGGTTGTTTGTCTCAAGTTGGCCTTTGAGTTTGACACCTTTAATATAGAGCATACATGGGGCGCTCTGGAGAGGGCAATTGCAACTGGAAAAACCCCTTCGAGAACCACCTAAGGCTTGAAAACAGAGTTGCTGAATAAGGGGGATTAATAATCAGAGGAACTCAAAAATTCCCATATGAGTGTTACGCACGATTACCTGTGTGAATTTTAACTATTGAATATTTTTTTACATTATATCAGCCCTATATATAAATACCAAATTTTATTAAAAGCTGTCCAGTAGTTCAAGAGATAATTGACAATAACCAAAAATTTTCTTAGTTTTGAACACCGGTGTACATTAATTCTTGAATAGAAAAAAAATCAAACTATCTCTAACTTCTATTTAAGAAAAACAACAGCACAAGGCAAAATATGAAAATGTAGGTGGAATTTGCGTTATGTACATACTAAATATATTATTTTTCAAACAAGCTGCAGTGAAACATCTTTGTTCACTGGTTCAACACAGCCCAGTTACTGAACTTCCAAGTGTGAAAATCACACACACACACACACACACACACACACACACACACCACACACCCACCACACCCCCACACCACCACACCACACACCCACACACACACACACCCACACCACACACACACACACCACACCACACACACACACACACTGCCTACTTTCCTCACCATACACTCCCTATCATCATACAAGATTCTTAAGAACGTGAGGTATGACTATTCCAGTTTGTATGTGTTTTTATGGGTACATGCATTTATTTGTATTTTGTTCTTAGATGAATAATTATCACTCAACCATTCACATAACATCTATAAAAATTATCATAAATAAAAATTTTCTTGGAAAATTTTTGTTTAGAAATTTTTTGTGAAGATATGGCTCATAATGAGGAATAACATTTTGGAAATAAATCATTCTCATAACTGTTGCCAGATGTAGGCAACAGTTGAGCAAACGTCCAAGGATCTTTCAACAAGTGGAGTTTGTATAGAGTCAACGAGAGAAAAAGTAGATCGGACCTCAGAGTAGAAGTTCCAAAAGTACAAGGCAGAGTGGAGAAAGAAAGAATGGTGAATCGTATATTTGTATCTGCAATTAATCTGAATCCATAATATATGTTTTTTGTGTATCCCGTAATGCAATTCATTATGTGGAAATGGGACTAAAAAAATGCAACATCATTCTTTTACATTTTAATAACCTTTAATATGTAAATTAAAATAAAGCTTAACAGAAAAGAAATATTAACATTGTAGATACCACTGTAGGTCTTTGTACCTTTACTACAATTTTTCCGAATTGAGTGAATGTCGTTAGGCATTCACGAGGGTGCAGATAAAGAAAAAGTTTAATTAATAAAATGCTTTCTAGAGTTTTCATAATTTTAGCCATTTTTCTTACGGAATTAAACCCCTTATTCTCATGATGAGTTTCGTACGATAACGAATTAGAAGGAAAATAAATTTATACTAAAGAAAGAAATTTGATGTTATACTTCAATTTAAGAGGGATTATGTATTAAATTAATTAAAACATAAATAAATACTACGTAATAAGAAAGATAATACCTAATTATTTGTAATTAATTTCAATTTGATCACAAACTTTTTGTGTGCTTCATTGAATATTTTCTTGCAACATCATATTTTAATTAAGTTTTGGTGAGCATTTACTCGTTTAACTAACTAAAATGGCACCCTTATTTAAGTAAATGGAAAGTAAATCAACGCACTTAAATTTTGTTCAACAACAGAACTTTCGAACGATTAGGTGCTTTTTACAACAGCAATACAAGTAATGTTTATAAAATTTTTCTCGACCTACCGAAAACGGAAATGGGCTATGACATGTTAAATAATAATTTAACATCAATTAATTTCCTTATTTTGAAACTCCTTGCAATGTTTCTGATTTAAATATTTGATTTAGTAAAATTAAATAAAATGAATTACATTGAGTAGAAATGAAATAGTTTTCTTTTTTAAAGAGATTTTAAAAGATTAAGAAAACCTTGAAGTTATATGATATATGAGCCATTGTTAATTATTCACTTCAAATAAAAACGACTTTGGTCTCATAAAATTTAAGCTGGAAAATGTCATTTTTGTGATAGAAAAGTTTTTTCTTTTTGTACTATATCATACTTAAAAGATTATTCAGAATTGCGTAGATTTAAAAAGTACGGGATTATATAAAATAAACTTAGCCAAAAGTACAAAAAAAGTAACCAATACCAAAAAATTCTACTAGTCGAAAATATAACAACCCAAATTATGTGTTAGTTATCATCATAGCAATTTGAATGGGTTGTAAGTTCAAAAACTAAAATTTAGAAAAAAAAATATTATACTCTTTTAAATATATATCTTCATCTGAAATATTTAAGAAATTTAAATACTTAATTCATGAATGTTAAATAATTTTGAACGTTGAAATTACTTTAAAATATTTTGTTTATTCATTAAAATAATAATTAATCTAAAAAATCAAGTAAATATGATACCATTTAGATAAAGTTGACACATAACTGATATTATCTTAAATGTAATGTATAATTTAAAAATCCTGTCAATTGAATAATACAGGGTGCGGCGAAAAAACCCGGACAAACAATTTTTTAAACAACTTTATAAAAAATTAAGAAATTAACAAAATATAATAAATAATATATATTAAGAGTACACTCGTACTAACAAATAAATTTAATTGGTTTCAAAGTGACCGCCGTTTGCAGCAATGCAGAGGCGCAAACGCTTGCAGAAATTTTCAACAATGAGCCTCAAGTTTTTTACCTTTAATCTATCCCATTCCCGCAGAAATAATTGCTTGTCTAAAGTTTTGTTTGGTTTAGTGCAGCCTCTGAACTCAAAAATGGACCATACACTGTAATCCGTGAGATTGAGATCAGGCGAGTAGGGTAGCTATTCTCCCCATGATATATCTTGAAAATTTGCTTTGCACCACTCTTGTGTCTTTTTGGCCTTGTGAGCTGGTGTAGAGTCTTGTTGAAACGTCCACTTTTCATTTTCGAAATGCAGTTGGCCCACGTAAGTACAACAGCTTCCAGAATGTTCCTCTGGAACACATTTTATAATTGATTTTAACTCCCTCTTCCACAAAAATCAAAGGAGTTTTACCACTTGCGCAAATTCCGCCCCAGACCATGACCGACTTTGGATATTGGCGATATTCAACAATTGCTGAATGCTTGGAGCGTCCACAGACCAAATTCAATCGTTTTGGGAGTTATGAACTTGTTGAACCGCAAAGAGCTTCTCATCAGTGAACAGGAATCTCTCCCATCACTGACTTGCTGCCCGTCTCAAAAGTTTTCGGCATCTTTGGAGCCGTACGAGTTTGTTTCTTTCATTGAGGGGCTGAAATTTTCGCAACTTGTAAGGCTTCAGTCCAAGCTCCGTTTTTGCAATTCGTCTCACCGATCTGACACATATTCTCATGTTACGAGCTATTTTCTCATGGAAACCATCGGATTCCTCTGGACTCAATTTTCGATGACCTTACGATTCATTGAAGTGTTTATAGTGCATTTTCGTTCACTTCCTGGACGTCGACCATTATTGCCAAGCTATTTGAAACGGCCAATTGCATCAAACCCTGTTTGCCGAGGTACAATAAACAAATGAACGAATTCACATTTTCGTTTCCTTTGCTGAAACAACTCTAAAATAGCAGACCTATTGCTCGACATTATCAAAAATACATAAATTAAAGTACAGACTAAGAAATGTATTAAAAATATTTTATTATTAAAGTGGTGGATAAAGAAACATGAAATACGAATTAAAAGGAAATTTCTTAATTATTCTTGGAGGCAAGAAATTTGTCCGAGTTTTTTTTGCCACACCCTGTATCGTAACATTGTCGAATTGAATAATATCAGAATTTATCAGATATAATTTTGACAACAAACTGATAATTGAGAATATTTTCAAAAAAATTTATTAATTGCGGTTGTAAACTGATTTTTTATTTCATAACTATGATCCAAGAAACAATTTTTAGAAAAGATAACAGTTTCACAATCTGTTATTGTATATGACCAAAAGATGACGAATAACAAAAATCTACGACCCACCAAACAGTGTGGCTTGTTCTCTTGAAGTTAAGTAAAACTTTCAATGGGAAGCCCAACTCATTGCCAAGCTTTCTTAGGTCTAATGAGAAGACGTTGGCATATGGATACCAGATTGAATGAAGGACAGAAGTATCAGTGAGGGTTAATACATTTATATGAAGAAGTTTTAAGTAAGTAGTTTCGACACTATTCCTTTTTCTCACTACATAGCTGGTATCGAAAAATTTATCACAGAGAGATGTTCGCTTTGTTTACAGGCTGATGATATAACTCTCTAGATACCGGCCTAGTTGCATATATTATTAAGTGCAATATTTATTTTACTCTTGCAAATGTGTAGAAATTTGCAGCAAACTATAGTATTTTACTTTTAATCCCACTATATTCTACATCCAGTTATGATAAATGATAATTCAAATATGATATTCTAGAATTTAAAGATACACAATTCCTCTTCTGATAAAAAGTGAACTGGAGTATTTGGGTTTTGTTGTAAATTCAGAAATAACTTGTAATAACCATCTTAAAGACTTGGTGATTTACACCATTGGAGTAAGACCTGATTGGACCTGAGACTTAAGCAAAATAGTTCCTTAAATCAGCTGAAAAAGATAATATTATTTCTTGTTATGTGCAGTACCATTCTTCAGAAACAATGAATGGATCCATCAAAAGGTCTTCCCGGAATTTTACATATAGAGCCTCAATTCCTGATTTCCAAAGAAAACTGATACCTCGTCTTCTGGAAACCAATTTTAGAAGATATTAACAATAATGAAAAGTTTAATTACACTTTGTTTGTTATAAATATTAATAAGAGACACAAACCATTATTAATAGTACATACTATTAATAAATCAAATTAATAGTCAAATTAATCATGTTAATAGTTCAAATAAATCATGCAAATAATTTTTTTTACCCAAGCTATTACTGTTTTCCATGACTATGTCTTTGGAGCATATTTAAAGAAAGAAGAGGGATTCCCGTTTATGAATTCTGAAAGGTCTCTCTTCTCGTGCCTTAAAGCGTCTAAAGCAATCTTTATCTTTTCAGACTCTTGTTTTCATTTTCGTTAGCTCAAGAAAGTTCTTCGACGTAGCATTTAATTTTCTATGGCATTATGCAGATAAATTTTATCAATATTTCGAGTAAATAGCTAGTTATCATACTAGCTTTGTGCAAGCACCTATTAGAAAAAAGGGATTTTTCAACCAATTATGTTTTTAAGTTTTTATTAGGGCCTTAATATACACTGGTGTCCAAAAGTTAAGCATAATTGATAGTTATGTGAATAAAGAAGGAACTGTAAATCAGAATGGAGGGAAACGTGATATGCGAGTGTAAAATGGTTATAAAATAAGGAAGCAAATCAAAAGAATGATAATAATTAATTTTATTATCCAGAATAGCAGTTTGAAAGAAAACTGTGCATAGCAAGGATTCTCACTTTAAAGAAAAAATGAAAGAAAACATTAAATAAAATACTGATGCTGCAGTTTAATAAGGTGTGTGGTCACCTCTCTGACAGCCAGGCACGCTGCACAGCGATTTACCATACTTGCTATAAGATGATGAATGAGTTGTGGGCTCAAACGGTTTCAAGCTTCTTGGAGAGCTCTCTTCAGTTCTGTAACGGAGCTTGGTGGGTGCGAAAGGGCTGCAATTTGTCTCCCGAGCATATCACATACATGCTCGATAGGATTTAAATCAGGGGAGTTCGCAGGCCACGACATGCACTGGATGTTTTCCGTTTCAAGGAAGTCGCCGCTCGGTGACATGGCGCATTATCATCCATGAATATGAAGTCAGGACCGACAGCACCTCGAAACAAGCGAACATAAGGCTCAAGAACTTCGTCTCTGTATCTTTGAGCAGTCACAGACCCCGTGTCAAAGAAATGGAGGTCTGTGCGGCCGTCCATCATGATGCCTGCCCATACCATTACTCCCCTTGATGGAAAATGATGTCTTTCCGTTATGTTTCTTGGTTCAAAACGTGTTCCCCGTTCTCTCCATATCGTTACCCGCCGAGAATCACTACTCAGACTAAACCGGGACTCGTCACTGAACATAACATTGGCCCACTCTCCCACACTCCAATGTGGATGTTTCAAACTCCAGTTCAAACGAGTGCTTTTATGCGCAGACGTGAGGGGAATGCAAACTGCTGGTCTTCTGGCATACAGGCCAGCACGATTGAGTCTCCTGTAAACAGTTTGTCTCGAAATTCGTATTCCTGTGGCTACTGTGAGCGCCAAACCCAGTGCTCCGGCAGTACTGCCCTTCTGACATCACGCACTCATTACCAGCTATTGGTCTTGGCGAGGGGTTGTGACTCTTGGTCGACCTGATACTGGTTGTCGGGTAACATCTCCCGTTCTTTGAAACATCTGCCACAGTCTTGAGATCACAGACTGACCCACATTCAGAATTCGAGACACTTCGGTTTGTGATCGTGAGGATTCCAGCATTCCAACGATTCTTCCTTTCGTAAACATGTCCAATTGGCGTCTTTGGGCCATCATTCGCCTTGTTTGATGGTTAACAACGTTCCTTCGCACAGCAGTTGCACGAAACTTGTCTGAACTGCCTATGCTGCGTGAATCGGTTTCTCCGCGTTCCGACATGCACCAGTGTTTCGCGCAGGACGTAGTCGACTGAAAAGTTTTGCATAAACCCAATGTTTCTTCTTCACCCGATTAATATCCGCAAGAAATTTGGTATAATTTTACGAATATTTACTCCATGTGTTTTTAACATTTTACGATTTATGCTTAACTTTTGGACACCAGTGTGGTTCAATTATTAGGTTATTTATAAAACAAATTCCAATAAAAACACTGCGTAGTTCAAATTCATATTGAAAATTTCCTATTAATCTGAGAAAAATCATTTAAGAAATTAATCATTTAGAAGTTTTTAATGAACAAGTTTTCCTTGTTGATTTAACATGACCTTCATTTACATTCCTTGTTCCTTACACATATCCTTTAAATATGTGTTATATATATTAATAATTTAAAATTGTGTCCTTACAATGCTTACACTTTATTTAAGCTTTCGGTGATCAACAAGATTCTTAAAAACATTTAAAATAAAATGAATAAAATTCGTTAAGTATTTTCTCTCAAGAAATATTTTATTTACGATGATAACTACATCTATGCATAACTACATCTACTTATGATTAAATTAGTAAAATTCAACACATTATAATGATTAAATAACAAAACGTAATGTTTTAAAATGATTCCATCCATAAAATTCAATGTATTATAATGTTTATTTTAATAAAATGTAAAATATATTTGCTTTAAAATTTCTATGATTTTTGTTAATGACCTGATTAATAACTAACTAAATATTTCATGAGTAAATGAAAATTATCTTCAATCACTGACAAATATTCCTTTAATGAATGTAGCTTTTACCCTTTTGGGGATAGGACCGAAATTATAAATTTTATTAATTTTATTTCGAAAATGACATCCGTGATTTTTTCAGCCCTTATTATCATTTCTAAAAATAGTCAGAATAATTTTTCTTATTTTATATGCTTACATCAGTTTCATATAATTAATTATTTTATTTTAAAAGTACTTTTAAATAAAAAATTTCTTTTTTTGTAAGAAACAGCAATGAATTCGTTTTTACGAATCAATTCTCATTGTTCTTGATACTTCTGAAATATAACAAATCTTATAACCTCCTTCCCGTTTGGAATTTGTTTAAATTTAATTGTGTTAAATATAAAAATAATATATAATAATATACGATAAGATTTCTAATTTATTTTAACAGATTAATACTAGGTACCACTTATAAGAAATGTTGACATAAATAAAAACTAAATATTTAAATTTTAGAAAAATTCAGACTGGAGTTAGTCATTGAAAAGACAATATTCTAAATGTATTTAAGTAAGATATATCTGAAACAAGATGCAAATAAAATATGTAAGTTAAATGCAACTAGTTAGAGAGGTAATTGATATTTAATTACGTTTTTAATGATAATCACACATTAAAACATTTTGGAAATTCTGAAGAGCTTCCTTTCCGATTTAAAATTCTTTTCAAAATTAAAAGTTACCGGTTTAATTACATGGAACTTTTCTTGATTTCTCTAGATAACTATCATCTTAACAATATCAGTTCAAACAAATACCTGCTCTTGAAGAGGGATTATTGGAAAACCGACCAGCATAACAACAAAACTACTCGAACCTTTTCATCGAGCTTACTATTTTTCCCTTAAAGGATGTTTCCAGTAGAAAGATTGATTTTTATCTGCTTGTTAGCAAGTTTCAGAAGAAAGTTTAATATACAATGTAAGGGATTTTTTCAGTCCTTGATCAATCTCGCTTTCCCTTCGGCAATGGATGATTAAAACAATAGGGTATCACGATAGAAAGTGTCTAGCTTTCAAAATTGTTACCAAGGGCTTATGTTTGAAACGGACTTATACAGTTACAACAAGAAATAGTTATTACTCGGCAAATTACTTTTGTTAAGGATACAATGTTATGCCTTTAATAACACTTTCCTGAAGGTATCCGACTACCCTAAAATTATGAATTTTGCCACAAATTGACAATTTTTTTTATGATTTTATTTGATAGGCCATCTTATCAGTTTTATAAAAATACCAAGTGTATTATTTTCCATTCACTAGAACAAAAACTGCAAGTGTTTTAATAAAAGCAGATGCTATTACCTTAAGCAAAATATATGTCATAGTTTAAAATGCGTTTTACTCGAAATGTGTTTTTTTGAAAATACTCCAAAAGGGCCACCGCGCGCGCGCGCGCGCGCGTTGCTCAAAAAGTATTTAAAATAATTAACTGAAATATTTTGTGTAAATTCTGTATAATAGTAGAAGTAAGTGATTTAACCTTCAGATTTATCAATCTCTGTTTTATTACAAAATTTACAGCCCTTATGAGAATATAATCATTGATTTTTTAAGCAATTTCATATAATAACAAAGATAATGTGATTCAGTTTTTGTAAAAATTAAAATATCTCTTATCCTGAAGATCATTTCAAAAATGAATAACATAGCAACACATCGGAATTGAAAAATAGAAAATCTGTTTAAAAACTTTTTGTACAGAATGGGCCGCGTTTATGTTATTTTTTGTCAATTTTTACCTATTTTTCTCATTTTAGTAACAATAATTTCTTTTTCTATTCTTAATTTTAGCATATTTTTCTTAAAATGTACCAAACAAATCTAAAAACAACAAAAAAATCCCCATATCTCCATTTTTTTTTTAAAAAAAAGTTGTCGCAAGTGGTCGGATACCTTAAGTAGTTCAGTATTAAACGATTTTAATTATGAGTGAACCATATTTTGCTATACGGATATATAATATATTATTCATACATTAATTAATAAATTTTAAAAAAAGGGTTTCTAGTGAGTTTTTTTTAATGACTCAGCACAAAGAAACAAGAGGGCTACTGGAGATGGTCCTCGTAATTTGAACCATGGTCAAGTGACGGGAATGACCCTGAGCTGGCACTTTTTTTCCAAAGTACCACACTACGCCAGTGGAAGGACTATGAGACAGGACATATTTAACGTGCATCAGTCCCTCTAAAAGGCGGGTCTTCAGTGGCACCTGAGCTAGAACCCATGTCACGAGTTCGTGACCATGACCACTGGGAAACCGCAGCGTTTCTAGATTATACATTTAGAATGTATGCTTATTTGTAATATTACGGGTTTTCTAGGAAAACACTTTGGATACATTCTCAAGTAATAATTGTTCACTTAAGGAAATGAACCTAGCAGAATAACTAAAAACAAATTAGCAGGGTTTTTATGCATATGTAAATGTTTAGACCAAATCTTATGATTTATTTTAATGTTAAAAAATATTCTTAGTAAAATTCAGGATATTACGGATAAAAGAACAAAAACATTCTAGAAGTGTTTCTTCTACAGCAAGTGAAATAAATCATTTCTGTTAATTTAAATAAAGTTATTATAGGCATAAATTAAGTTTTATCAGAACGCATTAGTATTTTATAGTTGAAATGTTCAGTTTTTACTTGTGAAGTTAATCACATAAGCATTCAGATAAAAAATGTCTCTTTTTTTAACCAAATTATTTTTTAACAGCAATTTCAGCAGAAAATTTTATCCCAGTATAAATTTTCGAATTTAGTTTGAGTATAACCGAAAAAGAAAATTTAAAACCCGTAAACTCATTAGAAAATTTCTTTTCATAAAAGGATTTTGTTACTCCTTTAAATTTTTATTTACATTAAATTTTCTCCAACACTTTTATCACTAAATACTACCTATGAACAAATTAAATGACTGCAAAGTAATATTAATGAAGCTATTTTGAGAAACTAATTTTTCTCTTTATTAGTACGTGTAACGCTGTCAATAATTCATTGAAATATTATCCATCCTCATTAAAGTTAACCTCCTTCCAGGAGGCCTAAAACCGAATTTGCAAATGTAATGAAATATAGTTTATTACATTACGTAATTTAAAGTTCAATATTCCAAACTTGAGCATAAATCTGTAGTCTCAGAGTTTATGTTTCGAAATTTTATCAGGGAAATGCTTTACGAACACTCAGGATTCAAATGAAAATAAATACTCCTCTTAGTAGTTAAAACAGCTTCCATTTCATACCTAGTACGAAAGCAAATGAATTGGTTGTTTTTAGAGTGGAATTAGGATTTCGTTAATGACGTTATTAATTCGAAATTTACGTTGATGGCTTAGAATAAACTCGTAAAATTGATTTCATATAAAATTAGAATTTCAGTATTCAATTTAAGATGTGTGTAAAATATTGAATGAATACCATATGTTGATATTATTTTCATTGGCTTTGAGTTTTAATTGGTTTTAATCAGCCGATATATTAATAGAAAATACTCATGAACGTTGCAGGATTCGTTATTGATTTTGATGAATCAATAAAGTGCAGTTCATTTTGAGAAATTAATTGCAAAGAATCAACTATTATAATATTATACTAAATATTTTATGTATAATACACATGAAGTTACAAGGTAATGCGTTAATATATCTGACTGACAAAATAAACAATCCAGAATGAAAGGAAAATTCTCGATATTTGAAACAGCTACGAAAACGTCGAATGCCACAGCATTCAAATTTTGCTGTCCAAAATCCTCTTTTATTCACATACTATATAAAATTGTCTATTGTTTGTGTATGCATTAACTGTATTATGGTAAAATTATTTAAATTTTGTTGTAAATTATTCATATATGTGCATAAACCTTACTGATCTATATGCGATAAGACAAAATATTAAAATCACTAACACAAAAACTTATTATTAATATTGTTACGTATACAGGGTGGTCCTGAATTCATGGTACAAGCTTTAAGGGTAGATATAGGACATTGTAACTATAATTTATTGTATAGGAATGTATGGGCGTGAGTGAGGCGGTGAGGCGCAAATAGGGGAAATAAAAGGAAAGAGAAATGGAGTTATCGGTTGGTTGCGTTGTTGATAGGGGATGTCTATCTGGAAGTAGATATCTATCTGCCGTTCAACATGATGCATCCCAGTAGGCGAAAGCATCATTCGCAAATATACTGACATCTATGATGGGAGACTAAGTATGCCGAAAATGCACACATGCATTACATGTGCGGCCAAACAAATGGTAACAGCATATAAGGGGCGCAACCTATGCTCAGTCCCACCTTGAGGTGTGGGAGGAAGTGAAGGATGACTCGCCATCATACTTGTCAACTATTTATTAATCACATAAATTATCAACAAACAAAATTCTAATATTCAAACTAGAAGAGATATTCCTAACAAGAGCAATAAGGGAAAAAACAACGAGAGACGTGAATTATGAGAACATTTCATTTAGATTGATCCTCCTTTTTTTGGATCAATCCACTACTCTAAATATTTGAGTTATAATTTAGTTATGGTGACCAATCGTCAATTTAATATCTTCAACTATCTAATCTTTGTAAAACGCTATCAAATATACTAGTACCTGATTGGTAGCAATCTCTCCTCGTCGTTAGATTCTCTATATCTCAATATCCATGTAACTCCCTCTATCTCTCTAACTAGCTAGAAAACCTATACTATATATAGCTGACCTAATCTGAATATCACGGTTTATTCTTCAAAATGGTTAGTTGTGATTAATTTCAATTAATAGCCCGAAGATTTCCCAAGAGGTTTAGGTGAAGGACGCGTATAGACATGCGCAACGAATTTTTCATGCGCAGTTTCCTCATTGACGAATTCCCATAACATAATTTTTCAGCGGTTATATCATCAACTTCGTGAAACACGTTCGTTCCAGGTCCCCAGACATGATTCTGGTCGACGAAGAGCCTCACGCAGTTCAAGACTGGAAGAAAGCACCTTGAGCGTTGCGGCTGATAGACCCAAGTACAAGAGCTTTTCTCATCACGAAAATGTGATTCGTCAAACCGTTTGTAGAATTTTGAACGAAAATCGCTTACGCCTCTTCCATTTTCAGCGAGTACAAACTTTGAATACGGCACAGTATCTTCACCGAATGCCAGGGGGTGGTACAGCAATGTGCGCGGAAGCTGGGTTTTCATAGCTCATGTGCTATGAAATGGTAATGGTAATCATTACACTTGTGTCAACGACGCTTTCAATAAACGCTTAGTCTCTCCTTTCGTCTCTTATTTTTTGCGTTTGTGCCTCACCACGGCACTTGCACCTATACATTCCTTTTCAATAAATGATTGTTACAATATCCTGTACCTAACCTTAAGGTTGTACTGTGAATTTGGGACCATCTGTATATCCGGTTTCGTGTCTTTCATGATATCAGTCTCAAAGAGAGAAACAGTTCCTTCAGAGCGATGACAGTTTATTATGAAAAACAATCCTTAAAATACAGGATACAGCAATAAATTCATACAAAAAATTCCTAAACAGATTCTCGACTTTCTACAGCTCTCAGACACAATCATAAGTGTCTAAAAATACAGGTACGTAATGTTAAAGTTTATTCGCTTGTGAAACCTTCAACGTCTGAAATAATACTGTCTCAGTTTCAGCGAGTGGCTGCTATTTATAGTTTGCATGGCTATCTTCAAGCGCTTTCTCAAAAAAAAGAACGAATGTCATAGATCGCGATGTTATAGATTTTTCTAGTAATTTCCAGAAGCATCCATATGGTCATCAAATTTTTAAATATGTGCTTTCCATCTGACCAAATTTGGTCGCAAAAATGAAGCCAACATGGCTGTATCACAAACATCTCGCCAAGTTTCGATTGAAACGCCATTGTAATGTAAGGTATGGCTTTGCTTGTGAATATTACAACTTTTTTTTGCAAATATATACTACAGAAAGTAATATGAACGTATTATATTGAGTGCAACTTTTTATTAGCTCAATTATACAATTTCATTAGATGCATTTTCAATTGTAACCTAAATCTGTCGGAGGTACTTGAACTATCTTGAATTACTAAATACGACATTACATAAAACGATGATTTGAGAGTAATATTTTACTTAGAAATTTTATCATGTAATATATAAGGCCATTTCTAGTGTAATATCAAGATTTTTCAATTATTACGTGTGTATAACAAAGCAATAAATGTGCCCTCTGCTTATATATCACATAAAAAAGAAACATAAAAAACTTTTAAAAAATATCCATGACAATAAATAACAAGTTTTTTTTGCTATTTTTTTAATCTTCAATTCCATAAATATTTGGGATTTTTGAAAGACTCCCAAAAGCGAAAGTATTTTTACACAGCTATTGAATTTTTGAAAGACTCTTTACTTTTAAAAAAATAGAAACCGCAATTCATCGTTTTCGTGAAAGAAAATAATATTATCAACCAAAAGAATAAAGAAGGAAAAAAATTAGATTACGGGAATAAGATTTATCACACGAAGGATTACTTTCAGTGAGAAAGTATAAAAAGAAGTTCCTAGATCATTTGAGAAGGTTTTTTTCTTATTCAATAAAGAATTAAAAAGCAAGAAAATGTATCTTTTAATAACAACTAGAAGAATTTTTCACGGATTTAAAAATTTAATTTAAAGTAATACAGAGAGTACAAAACCTTCTTCAAAATATTTTGGGAAACAAAATACAAGAATTTTTATATTCTTTTTACTTCTTACTTAAAGTCGGTATAGTAATTAAAAAACAAAATGCCTATTTCCAAACATCATTATCAGCAATACAATTGTTTTGTTGTCATGAATTTTTTTTTTTTACAAATTTAAAATTTTTTAGACACATTTATAAATTTAATCTGTTATATCCCGTGACAAATATGTATGTTATTACCTTTTTGCTTAAAATACTTTTCTCTACATATAATGCACCTTTTTCATATTTCATTAAAAACATTTATGTCTAATAAAATGTATTACATATATAGTTAATTATTCTATACTACAGAAACAGAAATCAGTAGAACACTAAAGATAAATGAAACTTAAAAAATTAGATATTAAATTTAAAACATATGGGCTGCACTATTCTAAACACCTTGGTTATTTAAGACAGCTTTTATATACATAGCTTTTTTTAAAGTGGGACGGGTTTAACAAGTTCATGGCTAGCAAACCTTCCTCCTTTTTGTTTATAATACTGAGTGTGTATATGTCGTGTTTTAAGTCAACACCAAGTTTTCTTAAAAACGGTTGTATTCAGCGAGCAATCGACCCACTTTACGCTGAGAGAAAATGAAGCCAAGTGAAGACTAAGTGGCTTTACCACTTATGTCCAGATGTTTTAAGTACCCTTCTTAGTTAGGAGTTATACTTCAAAGTTAAGGGTGACATATGGGCTATAAAAATAATAATCTGGGATTAGAAGTGTTCTGTTTGGACCATCTGTTTGTAGAATCAATTGGGTGCTTAATTTAAGACTTGAAGATATAACGAAAAATAAAAGTTAAACGTTATATAGGGCATTTAATTTAAGATCTAAATTAATTATCCGTATATATATATATATATATATTATATATATATATATATATATATATATATATATATATATATATATATAGCTCTCTTGCCCTAGGAGCCAAAACTGCAGGTTTAAACACAGTTTGGTGACTAGTCAACCTTCAACTGTAATTTGCCCGTACACTGGGCCATTGGGAAAGGGAGAAATATTATAGAAATGTAGTTATTACTAAATAAAACACACAATACTAATAATATATAACGATACAATTTAATAGACTATTTACTGTTATAGAGTTAAAATCATTGTATTGAAACTAGATAACAAGACTTACTTTATGAGCACAGCATCAGGTTAATGTTTCCCTCCAAATACAAAGGCAGTATTAGCAGTACCGCATAAAGTAAAATTGCATTAAAATAAAAATAAGTCCTTGCATATACATTTAAAAACCTTAAATAAAAGGACTTCCTAAACATACACAATTATACTAAAATAAAATAAAGTATGATTAATTTTATAAAACATGCAGATCCCATCTTTTGAATAACTGTATAATTAACTTAACTGTGTGGCACAACAGCCCATGAAAGCAATGCCTGCTGTGCCCATATCAGTATACGTTACCTTGATCCCTGAGATGCATGAGCAGATATTCCGATCAGGTGGTCAGTCTGACGTGAAACCCCAGTGTTAAATTCCCAAGCAAACTTCCTATTCATTTATCAACACACTGAAGGGATGAAAGGCTGAGTCGACCTTACCCAGCCAAGAGATTGAACCTCAGAAATGTGGTGTGGAAACGCGATGCACTACCATTCAACCACTCGGCTTCAACTGCATAATTAATTAATTAAAAAACTATCCACCCCCTAAATGCAAATATTATTACATATTGCCTTTTCATTGAGAACTATTAGAAATGTAATTGTAAATAAAATTAGTAGGATAACCATGTTTAATATAATAACTTATAAAGTTTCTAAAATTGAAAATGATATTAGATTTATCGCTAACTAATATGTTATTACGATAAATATAGCTAAAAATAATATTTCCATGTATAAAAATTGATGTATGAGAATTCTAATATGGCACATTAGGAATGTTAAAATCAAAAGCATCAATTTTATCATAAATATAACGATATAGTTTAAAATCCTTCATATGCAATGATACATCTAAGTAATTAGTTTTAAATGGGTTATTTTTAATTTTAACTTGGTTTAAGTAATCAGGATAAAAGTTAATATTGAGATTAAAATTATTATTTTTACCAAAAACAGTTAGATCATCTATGTATCTGAAAATGTAATAGTCATTATTAATGATATATTTATATTCATAAAAATGTAAACATAAATTAGCCAAGCTATTACTGGCAGAACCACCTTGAGGCAAACCTTTAGTTTATTTATACAGTGAACGATTAAATTTAAAGTAATTTTCTTTTAAAACTATACCTACGAGAGTTTTAAATTTGTGGAGATAAATAGTAAGATTATAACTACTGTGATTTTCTAAATTTACCTTAATAATATCATTGATATCAACGGAATTGAATAAATCCGCAAAATCAAAGCTATGAACACTGAAAAAATATTTTTATTAAAAAAATCTTTAATATCTTTATTATTTTTAATCATAGCTTTATTATTTTGCTTGCTGAAGTTTTGTAAAATATTATGCAGCATTTTACATGCTGTTGTGAGATATCTTTTAAAACTATTTGTTACAGTGCGAAATTTAACAGAATTTTTTATGAAATTTAGGTGTTTAAAATATATAAGGAATCTTAATCTTAGGAATGCAAATACCCAATTTTCTATACACAGAAATATTACGATTACTTATTTCTCTGTGTGTCAAGTCCAATCCTTTAAAAATTTAGTGTTGAAAAAGTGTTCATTGAATAAAATTATTTGCAAATTATGGCATAGTTGACAGGCACTTTGTCACTGTAAACAATAATAAAACTCTTTTGTATATCATAAATCATGTGTTTTACATCTTTATAAGTGAAATAAGTGAAAACAGAGTAAGATTGTATTTAAATTTCATGAAGTCTGTTATCAATATATATATATGCACGCACACACACACACACACACACACACACACACACACACACACACACACACCACACACACACACACACACACACACACACACACACACACACACACACACACACACACCACACACACACACACACACACACACACACACACACACACACACACCATTTTAAACAATGTTTGATAACAGGTTTCAGATTAACCACTAATTTTATAGATAAAGGAATAATCAGTTTTATTTAAAATAATCGTTGATTATCTCATGATAGATTTCTACATGTTAGACTTTTTCATCATTTCATTAGATATGGGAGGTCATTTGAGGGTTAAATGACCCTTTAGGGCGCAATATTTCAGTACGAATTGAGATAGTGAGATTTGAGTTTAAGCTAGATAAATGGACATACGTAAAGCAGCTTCCGTAAATTATTTCGTAAGGAATTTCTAGTTGTTTGTTGTATATTGAGTTCTTGTCTTATTAACAATTGATAACGAATTAAGCATTAATAAGCCCTGTTGCAAGGCTAAAAATTTTAATCATTGGCTATTTGTTCCACTGAAGCAAAGATATTGCTTAACAGGAATCCATATACAGGAATTGGTCATATCAGACTTCAGATTGTTTTCATTTGGTATGCTTTATTGAACTATAAGGAACAAATTATGGAATCCTTTTCCAATAAATTGAGCGCATCCAGATAGAATTATTGAGTAGTGTTGGAAAATGTTGCATATTTAAGTTATTTATCTCCCAAAGCGAAAATAACTGTGATTCAGATGCTTCATATGCTAACCATTAAATAAGTAAAATTGGTAAAATGAGTTGTATATTTATAGAAAACTAATGCATGCACTAAATTCTCGACAAATCTTTTTTCTGCAAGTGGAAAAATATGAAATTTTGTCTCTGATTTGACATTATAGACCATTTTCTTAAATTTATTTTTACTGTGAGATAGTATATTAACCTGTACTTGAAACGAAATCGTAGCTGAGAAGGATTTGGAAACAATATTTAAATTAGGTTTACTCTTTTAAACTTAATTTTATAATATAAGAGTCAAATTATAAAATAAGATTTATCAATCAGAAAATATTTCTTAAAAATAGGTATCAGATAATATAAAAACTTTTAACTAAGTATAAGAGTTAAATGGAATAAATAATCATAGCTTTAGAAAAATTACTAATGGATGTGGAAGATATATAATAAATATTTTGCAGTGCGGAAAAAAAGTAAAATCTAATGTTACAGAAAAAGAGAGGTCTTATAAAGTAGATATTTAAAGTAAATCTTTACGATAATTAATAAAGGCTCTATATATCATATTAAAAGATACTAAAGAAGTTTACCTTTTTTTTTATAAATTTGAAACAAAAATATGGGTATCGAATCGCGTAGCAGGTAGGTTTTTTTCCAAATGTATATCTCTTTGTAAGAAAGAAGAAATAATATTCCTGGAATTTTTATCACCCGAATGATTCAAAAGTAAATTTTTCTGTTCTCAAACCTGCCTTCCAAATTTTTTCTTTATTCCCGTCTTCAGAAACGGCTATTGAATTGAATGGATAATATTAGTAACTAAAAGAAGAAACTACAGACAAATTTTAAACGAAGTGAAGATTCGATTTCGTATATATAATATTTAATTTTTAAAAAAGTTATGGAGATTCAGCGATATATTTTTTAAAATACACAGATCATTCGTTTTTTATCGCGTGTCTTCACTTTTCTTTCGAATTCAAACTATCTACCATAAAATTTTTTTAAGTGTCAGGAAAAATTATTTGTGATTTAAATTTTGTTTTTATTATTTCCTTTTCACATCCATATTTATTAGATTTTTTCATCGAATATTTGATTAATCTCGAAATATTTCACTTTTTACAAAAGAATATATTTCTACTTTTTCTTTTTTTCCTCTCTTGCTATTTCTAGTTATTTTTCAAGCAGAAAACAGTTGAAATATATATTTGGCCTTAATAAAGAACTTAATGCTTTTATTCGTATCACATTTATCAACAATTAACTTATACTCATACACAAATATTTTCTTTAAATTAATAACACCGAGAAATAAATATATTGAAGACGTATTAAGAGAAGGGAAACATTTATTTTGTCATTAAAAATGTAATTTATTAAATTTTTAAAATTCTTTTAAAAACAATAATTAATTAACAATAATTAATTAATTAATAACAATAATTAAAACAACTGTAATTTTTTTTAAAAACAACAATTGAAAGAATAATCTACTGTCATTAAATATAATTTATTTTCTTCTTTCATTTTTACAAACTTTTATTTAACTTACAATGTATGTATGTATGCACGCATGTAATTTGTTCGGGTGGAATCTTGCAACTTAATTTTGAAGCTGATATCTTCAACCCATTGAGATGAAATTTTGTATACGCGTTTAGTTTGGATGACAATGCATGTTTTGACAATTATATTCCGATATTGCAATTAATTAAAAAGATATTAATTACAAACATTAAAAAACTAAATTTGGGCGCCAACTTCGATATGTCTGCATTGTTGTAATAATGTTATTGTTACAACAACGACAAAAGTTGGCGTCGAAAATCGGTTTTCAGCCAAGCTGGAATTTCATAACGTTGCGCTGTTGACTGTATTAATTATCTTTGTATACAAAATAATTACATTTCTACATCGTAAAAATAATCTAATTTCTACGACCTATGCATTTTATTTACAAATTTCTATCTATTTTCTTGGATTTAAATTCAAAACAAAAAATGTAGAGCCATTCTTCAAGTAGATTGGTACATAGTTTACCTTTCTCAACGCTGCCAAGTTAAACTGAGATGGTGTATTGTAGAAATTCTTTAAAAAATTTATCTAATTTTAATCTATGAAACTCCAGTAAAAATTAATTACAGAATTGGAAAGATCATTTATTTCGTCCAGATAAGGTATTATGTTCTATACAAAATAATAATATTTGTATTTCTTACGATTTTTTTTAATAGAGTCAAAATCGATGTGTTTTTATGAAAATAATGTCTAAAATCGTGCGCATGAAGTTTTTTTTGCTTAAATGAATCGTTATTTCGCACTAAAACAGCTCAGGCTTTGCTCTTTTAGAATCATTCATTTAAAAAATAAAATGTCAAAAACTTTTTTTTACGATATTTCAAAAAATACTCAAAATTTGAATTAAATATTCAATAACTTTGTCATTTATGAAGATAATCTCATAAAACTTTTTTTTCGTATGTAGAACAATATTACACAAGATCTGTAAGAAAACTGAAAAAATTCCTTAAAAAGTACGGATTTAAAAAAAATTGTGTTTACGGATTAAAAAAAATTAGTATCCTTTTTGCGAGAATTGATTTAGCTAGACTGTTCGAAAATAACCGGCAAACACCTAGAAACAATGAAGCGTTGAATGAGATGAACAGAATGAGAAACCTGTCCAGTGATAACTAAAAAGTAAAAAATAAATTAAAAGTAAAAAAACTTTTTTAAAAACAAGCTTTTATTTAAACGCGCTAAAAAGAATAAAATAAACTTTTTCTTTACATTTTTTTTTACTATCAACTTATAACGTCATTACACAATTTATATGATATAAAACTTGTTGCGAGATTTACCTCTGCAGATAAACAAGTATATTAAATAACTTGATCTGATTGATTTTAAGTTTTAAAAATTTCAAACTAAGTAAATAAGAGTATATATATATATATATATATATATATATATACTGTGACGTCTATCCTTGCTTTGAAAAGTGCCAAACTCTGCACATATGCGGTACTTCAAGTATTCTTCTAGCAATTTATTATAAGTATACAGGAAAGGTTTGTTGACGGCTTTCGTTGCAGTCACCTCTAAGTTTTTACTCATAAATGTATGCCATTTGTCTCAATTAAAACGTTTTATGATGTTGAACCAGCTCATCATCCCGCGGTCATAGGTTTTTATGTGTGAATTTTATGGTGGTAACACAGCATATATACAAATGTTTTTCAAAAAGTTTAACGGATAAGTTTATTAAGGTTCTCATGTAATGCTCGCAGCTGAATGTGCGTAGGTATTTACACACCAGTGATCTCCATATTATGTTACGAATGGGTTATGCAAATTGATTCTTGGGGTATGCTAAAGAACTAGGATAACGATAGTATATATGTAATAATTCCCGTTAATTTCTTATTTCAAGTTTTTAATTTGTAATGGTCCTGACTCTCCAGGACTTTTGCGTAAATAATTAAATGTCAGCCTACCCACCTAACGGGTAAGCTAACATTTAAAAAACTAATTTCGGCATCAGGGAAGGTGAAACGCAATCACATATATGATACTATGGGCCCTGGAGAGAGAAGCACATGATTAAATTTATGTGATCATGTTCCTGAATGAGTTAAGGTCACAAGCATGCTTTTTGTCATAATTTTAAAATGCCTTCAGTAAAACAGACAGAATTTTTATTTTATATATTTTGAAGGACGGGTAGTGCAATATCAACTTTCAGTTTAGAAGAAGGCGCTGTTTAACATTAGTTTTTGAAGAATTACTGAATTTAGACCATTGAAGCATATGGGAAATTTGTCTTCAGTCTTAAGAATATTGCATTAAATTAAACAAGTAAGTATGTTTGCAGTGAGAATGACTTCTCATAATTATTTAAATGATTCCTTGAGACGGAGAGCCATTGGCAGAGGCTTGACGCTGACTAATCTCAAGCAGAGGTGGCTCAAGGGTTAAAAGAGGTCTCCTGGTAATGGAATCATTTCCAAATAAGGAATACTGTCCCCAGGGAAGGTTGACCCAAATCGCCACAGAGCATCGACATCTGCAAAGGATTGCTACTTGGCATTATTTACACGGCAACATAGGTGGACAACAGCTCCTCAGCTTGCTCGTAACCTTGCTGCTGTGTCTGGAATAACAATTTTCAGGCAAACAGTCTACAGCTGTCTTGCAGAGACGTATTTTTATACACAGTCTGAAGTTTCCGTTTGACTGCCTCCAGCAGAAAAGACCTGATACTGTGGAACTGAAAACATCAGTCATGGGCACCACAAGAATGGGGGCGTGTTCTTTGCAGGGATGAATCAAAATGTAAGAGACAAATGGATTCTTGTCGAGTCTTTACTTGGAGCAAAAATAGAGCTCACTTTGATCCATTCTATGAATAAAAAATCAACATATTGGTTGGTAAAAGGAAACCTTATCATTGGTAGCATAATGCTGGGCAGTCGTACTCCACTGTACGTTTTCGATGTGAGTTCTGTCAACACACAGTGCTATAGAGATGAGATCCTGGAAGCCTGTATGAGGCTTTCTGGGGGCTATGGGCCCGGACTACATTTTTATCGATAATAATACACGGCCACACAGAATTCACATTGTTGTTAACTCACATTGATCGTGAACTAGCGCATATTCGCCGTATGGATTGACCTTCGAGGTCTCCGGGTCGCAATTATATTGAATATATTTGAGATAGTCTTGGAAAAGACATTTTTCAGCGTAGGTTCATTCCCAGGACCCCCTAGAATTTAAAAGTCCCGTTTTTGGAAAAAGGGGCTTTTTTTGCCAAAATTACTTATTGACACTTTCCTAAACAGTATGGAAACTGATTTTAATGTTTGTATGGCAGTGCATGATGGTCCCATTTGAAATTAGATAGAATTTCTCTGAAATAAATGCTTTATCTGTTATTCCTGATTTCATACTTTTTGATATCCCATCCCCTACACCTAATTTGTTCCATGTTGTTGTGATGATATATACTTCTTCATATCATAATATGTCTTTGCGAAAAATTTCAGGGCAATACAGTGAATAGTTTATCCGTCTTCACAGATTTTATATCTGTGACCTTAATTTTGGATTTGAGGGTAGATATATAATATGTACAATTCGTAGAAGGATTATATACATATATATATATATATATATTGTATTAATCAAGCACAGGTGATATTGTTTAAAAATCTAATCAATGATAAGCCTAAGAAACTTCATTTATACATATTTATGAAAAACAAATGTGATGTCAATTAATTTTTTTAAAAAAACACTGTAGAGCAGCCAACTGATTTGGATATGAATAAAATCCCAAAAGATCCCAAACATATTTCATTGTATATATAAAAAATACTCTTGACATTTTTATTGAACTGTAAAATTTTATCTGCTCGCGAGTAACAAATCCTTTTATGAAAGAAAATAATATTTTGAAAGCTTTTTAAGTGAGACCTTTATGGCTTTCATTTTTTCGACTTTAGAAACAGCTATATAATATGATTCTTATAAAAATACAATATTACAAATCTATTATGCATCTTTTGTTCGTATAATAATTGCCATATGTTTTCCAGAGCTTTTTAAACATCACGCATAATATTGGAAAAGTCATTATTTCTTGTTACCACGCTAAGAAAAGAGTACCTAAGACCTGAAAACAAAAGAAATTTTTAAAATAGCTTTACGTTCGATTTTTCCCATTTTGATAGCTTACGTAGCAAAGAGATTGTTAAAAAGCAAAACGATTTATTTTAATCAACAATTGTTTCTTAGGGTTACTGGTTAGTTTCTTTTGCAAGCAACATTTTATGATACTATTTCTGGAGAAAGATAAAACTGATTTATCGGTTCGTGAAAATAATGTGAGGTTCGAAACTTCATTTCTTTCAGTTTCAATAAACTTCTAAATCGTTGTATTCTCGTATTGGTACTAAGGTAATGTTTAAAGGATTACAAAATGAGTTTTGATGAGTTTGCTTCTGAATTTTTTTGAATAGATATCACTAAAAACGAATAAGCAATTAAATTTCTCAATAAATTATTTTCCTTTTATTTCTCAATATTTTAGGATGATTTAGGGTAGACAAATGTCTAAATAAAATTTTAATGACAGTTGCAGTTCAAATGGAAACACAAATATAATTACCATTAATTTACCTAAAATAGATTACGCAAAAATTATTAAAAAAAAAAAGAAATAAAAGAAAGGAATATTTTTTTTAAAAAGAAGACATTTAATAGGACATAATCTGCATATATATATATCCATTCTTAAATAGTTCAATTCTAATATAAATCTCTTAAAACTCGAGTCTCATTTTATTTCCTACATAAAAAACTGGAATTCTCTGGTGGCCGCGGAAGCCTAGTGGTCAAGGCATCAGTTCTTGGCTGGCATGTCATGAGTTCAAGCCCAATATCACTAAAGACCTGCCGTATAGAGGAAGGTGCCCGTTGAATCTGTTGAGAGATCAAACTTCCACCCTTTGGTGTGGTAGTTAGGAGAGGGGGGTGCCAGCTGAAGTTTCGTCCTCGTCACTTGACCGTGGTTCAAAATTACGAGGTCCGTCGCCAAAACGCCCTCGTGTAGCTGAACAGTGTAACGTTAATATTCACTCATTCATTCACTGAAATTCTCTGTTTGGATATATTTCTAATCCGCAGGGGAAAAAACTAAATAGTTTAAGCTAGTACTTTTCTAAGATTAAACGCTGGCGCCCAAGTATTTCCCTAAAATCATCTACATAGTTTATAAAACAGATACTATTTCTCTTCACTTGAACACATGATTGTTCTTTACCAGTTTTTTAATAGAAAAATTATAATTTTGTCTCTCTTTAAAACGTTTTAAAAGAGAAACTAATGTACATTGTAATGATAAAAAAATCTTAAAATTTTTCCTATGGACAATTTGGAAATAAATAATTGTATGAAATGTTGTTTTTTTTTGTTGAGAAAGGGGCAGCCGTAGATGTAAAATAAAGTAAATACGTGAAAGCCTGGATGGTTTTAGAAATTAATACATATTTGCATTTGGAACATAAAGAAATGTATTTTAAGCGACTTTCATGTAAATTATCCTTTTTATCATTTAGGAAAATTCATTTCGTAAAAACTTAAGTTTTAAAAAATAAGCCCACTTATTGATGAGAAACATAACAATTACAAATGTTATAAATTTTAATATTCAAAACACACTATTTGCATAAACCCATTTTTATCCATATTTGCATAAACCCATTTTTATCCATATTTGCATAAACCCACTTTTATTCATATCTGCATATCCTCTTTTATTAGTGGCATATGCAAAACTTAAAGGATCGAATAAGGCCTATCCCAAGTAAAAATTTCTACATTCCCATGATTCATACGCTTTTCAAAACTCCATGCTAATCACGAAACAACTATTGAAAATTCTGAAGATATGTAATAGGTTTTAGTCGGTTAAATTCCTCTAACACAGTGAACATATTTCTCCCATTCTTATCACATTCCGAAATCAATCAGTTAGAATAGCTGCTTTTATATTTCAAATTGAAGGGATTTCGGAAATGTGTCTTTCGTGCTCGAGGGCTTTTAAACTCTAATGCATATTGTTATCTCTGTAGGAAGAATCATTTGTTCGACTCTCTCTCTTCGAATTTATTGATCTTCTTCTTTATTCCTGCAATAACTCGTAATGCACAATAATTGCATGAAATGTTTTGATGATTGCAATGATTGATGTTTTAAATCAAAGAAGATGAAAAGTAAGATATTTGAACTTTTATTTCAATGAAAATTTCTGATCGAACTATCAATTTGAATTTTTAAATGAAGAATATCTTTGGATATTAATTGCAAATATCAGGACATCTTGACAGAAAAGCTATTACAATATTCTGTATATATAGTACAGAACATTAATGAACTTTTTCAGATTTTTTAAATTTCCTATGCCTTGCGGATTGGTACTTCCCATTGCAGACCTAATACATTCGCCGAGAGCTGGTATCACTTTTTAGTACGGCAGCATATAGGTGGAATACCATTTGCCTCAATGAAATTTTGACACCAAGTTTCCTCCCAGAGGGAGGCACCTGAGCTCTGACGATGCAAAAGTCCACAGGAACTTAATTTTGCTGAGAGCACGCAAGTCAAAAGTTATTCTAGGGGTCTCTAACATGCCGTATAATCAAACGACATGGACGCTATCAATTTTTTCTGCATCATGGAAATCCGCCATCTTGGATTGAGGTCGAACTGGTAAACTTGGGCATTCAAGGCCAGAGACAAACCAGCTACGTCATCCAGCTGGCGCGGAGCACTTTTTAATATTTTGGATTGTATTTAAAATTTTATTTATTGATTTAGATAAGTGATTCCAAAAGTGGTCTATATGGTCTATGACGACCTGCAAGGGGTCCACGGCAGTGAAAAATAATTCGGGGGTTCATGAGGTGCAAATGGGGGTCTACGATAGCTTAAACCAGTTTGTGACTTTAATTTTAATAGAAAATCTAATAAAGTGTAAGCCCTATTTATCTATTTAACAGTTTTATTTACTAAATTTACTGGGGTTATTTTGCAATTACAAGGCGACAGCATACATTTTATTTAAAAAGGTCCATCATTTCAGCGTTTCTTGCGAGAATCAAGCTAAAGGAGTATAAAACTGGACGTCGTGAAATTTAACAGTTTCTCAATTTGTCACATTCTGCGAGAAAAATAACATTTTAACCTATGTTCAACATTTAAATGCCTTTCATTCAGGTTTTGAAACTAATTTTGAGACCATGATAAGTAATGAATTCATGTTATCACATTAAAAAAAAAAGCAAAAAGAAAAAAATGATTACAAAAGGAACTTATTTGAATAACCTTAACGAAGTTCTTAAAGTAAAGTTTAGAAACGAATGTCAGTAATTTTGGTTTTAAAAAGATATACCTGTTATTTTGTTGAATTATGGAACATCTTAAGAAAGTTTTTAATTTCTTTTCCTAAAGAGGAGGAGTTCAAGCATGGTTGCCAATCTCCAAAATAAAAACTGAGAGAAAAAAAAGAAAGATTGGATCCTACTAGCCAAGGAGATTGAGGGTCAAACCTGAAAAGATTGATTCCCAATTTTTAAATCGTGTTATTGTGAAGCATTAGATTCATCCTCTTCCCATTAAAAACATTTGTTTGTTGCTCAGTTATTTTATGTAACAATTATTTTACATATTAAATTAAAATTCAATTAACTAATTCACATGTGTCGCCATCTATCGTATTGCGTGAGCAAAATCGCACTGTCACCCTCTTGGAGAGCTCAAAGCTTAGGCTAACGACAGGCGTAAAATTCTAACCCTTAGCCGCGATGAATTTCGTGGACCTTGATCTGATGTTACTGTCGATCAGGTGGCATTAGCAACAACAACATGTGTTTCTTAAGTTTTAAACACACTAATTAACTCCAGTTAGAAACATAAAACTTTTTAAAGAAATAGTGCTATAGCAGCAGTCAAAAACACACTTAAGTTGATAAATTTGCAAAAATTTAATATTAGGTAAGTAGGGGTCTACACAAAACCGAAAAACATGGTAAGGTGTCTATGAGACAAAACAGTTTGGGAACCTATGATTTAGATCAATATAAATGTATTTAATTGTTTTAGATAGGAATATTTAGAATATTCTCTTACCTCCACAACTTTCAAAGAATTGCGTTTTAAGATTCTTGGGGGAAAATGTGAACTCTAGAAACAAGAGAACTGAAATTTCCAAATGGAACTTGAGCAACAAATGTTCACAGTCAAAAATCAAAATAAGCACTAATTGAAAATAAAAGACTTGGATTTTATAACTAATTGCAAACGAAGTCTGTCACCAATAGCCTCGTTCTGTGACGTAAATTAAACTCAAGTTGACCTTCAATATTTGCTTTCGTTTCGGAGATATTGTTGATGTTGGGTCAGGCAAATTGGAGCCTGTAAATATTTGATTTTTTGAAAGTTTTTTCAGGACTTAATAATAAATACTAATAGTTTGTTCCATTCCATTATATTTATGAATTTATTTTGGACATATTTAGTTTTTATTATAGTAATTTGTTAAAAGAAATTTAGTGCGCCCACTTTATTAAAAATAATAATATCTTCTTTAAATTTTTTTTTCAACATCACGAAAATGTTGTATTCAAATACTATCAATGATAATAAATACTGCAAATTTTTGTGTATTTATTCACTGAAATGATTTTATATGCTTTTTGAAACAAAATGAGTTGAAATGAAAAAAAATCATCGAGCATTTTGAGTATATACACTTTCGGAGGGTTTTCCTTTTATTTTTGCTAGTACGAATGGATTAATGAGTAAAATTGAATTAAAAACGAGGAAACAGAGTAGACATTTAGCATATCTAACTCACCTAAATGAGAGATTTATTGCCCGAAAAGTTCATTTGAATTCACGTTTGAACAGTAAAAACTTTTTTTTTTTATAGATTTAAATCAATAGTTTTTCTTTACAGTTTCACCTAAAACTGTGCGACAAATGCTGAGATCAATTCTGGTTTACTTGTAAATTCTGCAAAGAAAGTTTCTTTTTATGATTCCAAGGAACATGGAGCTCTAATTTTCCATCGTGAAATTTGTGATAATAACTAACATTGTACTGGTATTGAGCGCTATTTCAAGAGAATGATTTTGAGTTTTGAAAAACAGTAATGTTGAAAGAACGAACCGAATTAGAACAGTGAAATATGTCGGTGGAAGCGTCTTTCTTTTGAAGTGCATTCCGACTGGCTATTTGGGTATTGTTGAAAGCATAACCTAACCATAACCAGGTAAATGCAGACCTAACCGAAACAGGGGTAACAGCAGTTTGTTATCAAGCAATTAGTGAATGCACACGGAGTAAGAAAAACACAATGGAATATCCAAAAGTACAATCATATAAAAGTAAAGAATATTGTAGAAGTTCAAAATAAAACAGTGGATAATTGCGCAAATTTTCGTTGTAACTATCTGTGGGATTTAAATCCGGGAGCTCTCTCCTACAAATGCTTTATCGCAGCACATTAAGAGCTTATGAAAACCAGACTAATAATACACACACTGATAAAATATCTAACTGTAGTTGGTAAACTATCATAAAATAATTTAAAGGTCTGAGCAACCCGAAACTTTTCGTAAAAATTCCAGTAGCCAAATTGAGTAGCTTTCACTAAAACTATTGGCTTACACGAATTATGAATATATTTAAAACCCTTTTCTCTATTTATTTAAATATTATTTCCACTCTTTATGAGAAACTAAATAAATTAAAACTAATTTGTTTCAGCGGAAACAAAATATTATGACAATTCTTACCGAATGAGACAAAACCCAAACGTCTTATTGCAATGATAAATATAAGGGAATTGCAAAATTTGAATGCACTAATAACTTTTAAATGATATTAAATATTCAATTTATATGCAGACAGATGCTAAAACTCTCGGCAGAATGGAAAGCCTATCTATAACCAACGGATTTTCGAAAGTGGAATAGAAAATAATTCGAAATATAGGAATACAACATTCCAGAATGACAATGCGCTGTTCTCGATTTAAATAATTGAAATATTAATTTTGGCATAAGTAAATTCACTAAAACTCAATATATGACTTTACTTCAGAGAAAATTGATGTAGAAATAAATACAGTAGCTCTGCCATTATGAAGGTGATAAGGAGTAGTTCAACAGCTGATTCTTGCCTAATAACATCTGCGCCATAAAATAAATGACTTTAAACTATTTAAAAATAACAGAGAGCCATATATATTTAAGTATGAGTAAAAATGTGTATTCAATGATCTGATATATCGTACAGTTGAGAGCGTTGAATTTAATGATATGTTATGTATGAATGGATTATAGTCATGTTAAAAATTTTATAGAAGTTTCTGTATCAAGATATTATGAAAAAATAAATTGGAATTTGTTGTTTTGGATACCATTTATGTAATATTTTAAGAATCCTTTTAATTCTGATACTTTAAGAAAATGTGTTTACATGTAAATTTATAAAACACTAATGAAATTTTTCAAAATGTCGTATAATTATGTATTACCAAAGCCATATTTTCATGTATTGACACATTTTTACATAGTATTTATTATGCTTATAGTCAGCTTGGATGACAGTAATGTATCAGAACAGAAAATTCTTCAAAAATTGATGCATAATTTGAGAAAAATGATGCAAATGCTATAAAATATCTCGATAGATTAAAAGTGAAAAATGCTATACATGTATTTTCTAAAAAATCTAAGTAAAAGAAATAAGTAAAAAGTCTTAAAAGTTATTGAGAATAAGCTAATATTTAAAAAAATAGTGCAAATACAGATTGTAATTCATAATTTTTTTGATGAAGTGACATTTAATAATAAAAATGCATTTATCTCAAAACGGTGTTTTTAAAAAGGCGTGTACCATTTTCTCAAAACCTATTCAACGGAAGCACTTGCAATCTTCACTGAATATTACTGATATGTTAATATATATACTGAAGTGAACTTTTATTAATAGACCGATAATATTTTTGTAAAAGTCAGTTATGGTGAAAAAAAATAACATTTTTCAAAAAATTCATAGTGATACATTACGATGAAAGTTTTTGAAAAAACTAAACAATATATTTGAAAAAGTTCACTACAGTCTAAATAAAAAAGTCTAATTAATATACAGAAAAAAAATTAAGTCTGTACATTTAATATTTTATGAGAAAAAGGCACATAAAAATGCTCAATTTAACATTAGCGGGATAGGGGGTACCGACTTGCCTTAACGAAATTAGGAGTTTATGTTCTACTACGAAGTATATACCAACATATGGTTTCAAGCGTATAAGTGTCCCTTGCAATATTTTCTAACTTTTCTACAAGAGATAAATGCAAAATTTGTATCCGTAAGAGGACGGAAACCTTATTTTAATTTTAAGGGATAACATTAGAAGACTAAAAACCCTCTAATGGGAAGGAAAAAATACTTTAGATTTCTACTTCATGGATGGAATAAACTGAATCACAAACTTCAAAAAAATAATTAAAAGTCTTGAAGTAAATTCTAAAAGAAGTCCTGCTTCTAAACCATTGATAAAACTGTATCTTTGAAAACGAGTTCATGAACTTTCCGTATATATGCAATGTATATAAAATTATAAGCGATATACACAACGACTTACTAGACTTTAGGTACTAGACTCGAGCACGTGACACGACAGTCACGTGTCCGTTTCTTTAAAATCCAGGATAAAACGTCCACAAAATTCTGACGGTTATATATAAATTTAAAAACAACAAAAAAATAATCATACCTCCATTGTTTTGCAACAAAAATAATTGTCGTTATAGTAGGATACCTTAATATAGAAAGATATTTCAATATTAAACTTTTTCCTATGTATAATGTTTCAAAATGGTTTGATATACCAAATAGAAGATTATACTTTAGAAATATTTTTTCTTAATTCAGAAAAATTGCATTTGTTAAAATTTCTCCAATATACAGATATTATTAATTAGAATGCAGTATAATTGAAAGATTTATGAAAACCTGTAGCAGGAGGTGGCTTGACATAATCAACCTTACATTTAAAATGTGCAGAGCTCGAATCACTAGCTTATTGCGGCATTTTATAAAATTAGTCTTCAATGGTTGGACTTATTGCAAGACGAAGCTGAATAGTGAGGCCTGATTAATATGTATACATGCTATGGTATCTTTTAAATATAAATAATATAAATTAATAATTATAAAATAAATATATTTCAAACTTTTAAAAAATTCAGAATTAAGTTACCCATAAGTAATATATTAATTTTCTAGATATATTTTTTTATATATATAAGAAAACTCTCGTTTTGAAATATTACTATTTTCTAAACTATCATGATCAAAAAAGCAATTAAAATATTTAGTCAAATGTTGGTGCGCTTAAATGTTTTTAGAACCTCCAAATATGCTAAATAAAAGTAAGCGTTGAAAATTATAATCCGAATTTATTATATTACTAATTCAAAGTATAAAGAATATTCCAGAGTTTAAAATGAGCATAAGGGGCTCGTACTTAATAGAAAAACTCTCAAAATGATGTCTGAGGACAAAAAAAAGTATCTAAATATCAAAAATGAATCTAGCTGCGGTCCTCTAGGTGTCATCTCCCGTAGCGTAATATTTAGTAAGATAAACGTAAGCTTATACGTTTTTCTTACATAAACTTTGGAAGTCTAGGTCTATTAAAAATCCAGAAGAGACGTATTTCGTATTCTGCATTATATGTTTTTTACTTTGTTTTGTTGCCGCATAACATTGACAATAAATTTTTAACTAAAATATGTTCTTCTGAATAGCATGAAAATGTTGATAACTGTGTCAAAAACATCATCGCGTACTTTGTAAAGATGTTCCATCTCCTTCGTGGGCAAGTTTTTGATTTATCCATTTACAAGTTTGGTTTTTTTTTGCAGAATAATTTCTTATAGGTCCTTTTTTTCTACCATCAAAATACAATTTGATCCATTCAGCTTAGTTACAAAGCATTATTTTAAGGACACCAGGATCAGAAACAACAGAATATTCCCAATCTAGGTAATGCATATATAGAAAAAATGTTTAAATATTCTTTCATTTTATTGTAATAAAAATAGTTTTAAATTATTAAAAAGATATTGCCCGGGGACGTATTCCTTTTTTAATTCTCGCCCCTACATTGGACGTTGGATTCGCAATTTTAGATGTTTGTGGTTATAAAAACTCCATTCAGAACAAGAATCTATTTTGCGTACATATTTATATAGTTTTATTTTCAACATTTTATTTTCAATCGTGCAACCTTAGGATTTAGTGGAATACAGTTTGAAGAACACGGATCAGGATGATCTCCGGTAGCGAATCGTTGTGTATTATGTGTAATTATCTCCACGTTACCATCACGAATTTCATAAACTAGTTTTTAAAGATACAGCTTTTAAAATAATGTAGTAACAAGGCTTTTTTTGTTAGTATTTTTGTGATTCTCTCTATTTTATCCGTGAAGCAGAAATTGAAAATATTTTACTTTGAAAAAACAATTTAGACTTCTAATATTATAATATAAGATTAAAGCACAAAGTATCTCCTTTCTTAGGGACAAACCCCTTGTACTTAGCTGTTGTCGAAAACTTAGCAAATATGGCAAGGGTCAAAAATACGTCAGTATATATTTCCTAGAAGGTGATAAACACATAATTACGTTAAAATTTCTCTAGTAAATTTATTTAAATTCATAGAAATTTATGAAATTAATATAAAAACCACAAATAAATAATATTTTTATTGTCTTAATTCGATTTTTTTTTACGTTTCTGCTATATTTTCTTTTTGTATTTAAACTAAAGGTGAATAATAATCTGTGAAAATGATAATTTTTTAAAATTAATATTTCCTAATTTGTTTTCCTAATATATATCATTTCATATATATATTTATAAAATATTCAATTTTTTCCTTTTTTCTGCGCTGTTAGTTTATTTGATGATTTTATAATACAGTAATATTATCATTTTACATTTCCCTTTTTCAATAAATTTATTATTTTTTACAAAGTTTATATCTTTTCTTCGGGATTAAAAACATATTCTTAATATTGATACCCTATTTATACTCTCAAAAAAGTGCTCTCAAGCATTGCTCATGGCAATTTGTTAAAATTAATAGTTGATATTTGTTTTTCTAATATAAACTGATATGTTTTTAAAATTTAAAATTTTTTTTCTGCGTTGTATTTTTCATGATTTTTAAATAAAAGTATATATTCACTTTTTACTTTTCCCTTTCCAATAAACTTATTATTTTTTGAACTTTTTGTAACTTATCTTCGGAATTCAAAACAAATGTCAATATTGTGACACCCTATTTATATTTTCAAAATCATGGTTTTTAAGCATTGCTCGTGGCCTCAGATACATTTTATATCATCCACTTAGTCAACTTACAGAAGTTCATTAATCATCATTGGCAAAGCAACACAGGATTCGAACTCAAAGCCATTCGCATAAATAGCTGTTGTTTTACCTCTCAGCTACTGAGCTACTCAAGCGCATTTCTTATATTGTTACATTTTGTCAAATAACCAAACTAACCAAATGTGCAACCGAACTATAGCCATTTCCATCTTTATTTTTATTTGAATGCAGTGGCTTTCCTTCAAAGTCAAGTTTTGTGCACTAAGGTGGATCTTACAAAGGATTGCGCACTTTGCGTCAGTCAGGCCTTGAGACTCCAGCGAAGCGTAGTAGTATGTTAAACCACTGACTGAATGTGGATTTAGTGGTTAAACATCTGCAACTTAAAAGAAGAAATATCCTGGATATAACAAAACAAGGAGACTAGAGACTAATTTAACCAAATGAGGACTCGACATAAACTCTTTGAAACAAATATCAAGAGCAAGACTCTCATTAACTTTTTTTATTTTTATTTCAATTTTCCATTGTCTAAAATTTCAAAATATGCTTACTTTAACAATCTAGATTTATCATTTAAGTTATTCTAAATAGTATATATGAGTAACATAGCATAATAGTAAGGATTTTTAAAAGGCTTAGAGGAGCGTAGTGAAAAAAGGAATAAGAAACACTACACTAGACGAAAGGAAGGCATACTAGCTAATTTTATTATAAATGTGGGAAATATTTAAAAATCAGAAACTGAAAGTGAGATATACCTTTTTTATAAAACTTCCCATAAAAGCGGAACAACAGGTTTTGGAATTTATAGTACGCTACGCTCGAATCCACTTAAAACAGTGAAACAATAAAAAATCCTATTAAAACCACAGTTTCCGGAAAAAGATATTCTTTTTTAGTTCAATTATTAACTGAGATAAAAAATGAAAATTAATAATAATTAACTTTTACTTTTTTGGCAAAAAATAAAAGTTAATTGTTAATTTTCATAAATATACTAATTATAATATCTTAGCAAAATTATACCTTATTCTGTAAATAAAGAGATTGTGCAATTCTCGAAAACAATATTCGTAGAAAAATTATTTATTTTTGCCGCATTAAAACAATGGAACCTGTTAGCAGAAAATTAAAATTTATAAAACGTTTTAAAAGTTTACATTCATCGAAGTAACAACCCATAAAAAAACATAGTCGCAGTTAATTTCCTAAAAGACTTTGAAATTGTTATAGTCTTATGCTGCTGGGCACTTTTGCAGCGCAGATATGTAACAAATATAATAAAATAAAACCATTCGTTCCGTTCTACATAAAGTTTTCTACTAAATGCAATTATATTCAAATATCTAATGTATAAAATTAAATTTATGAAAAAGAATACTTAAAATAGTGAATCAAAATATGTCCATTCACTTCTATCTTTATTAGATTTGAAAGAAATTAAATGTACAATAATTTTCTATATGTATGCATTTCTATAGAAAAGTTTCAATAATGATGAAACATATGCATTATGCTAATTTATATATTTGATATTACGTCATAAGCTCCAGCAGTATGTGTTGTGTGCTTGTATAGTGTTATAACCATGGTGAAGGCATAAGTAAAGTAATCAATATGTCCTGATCTAAGATAAAAACCAGGGTTTCAAACTGTAAATTCTTGTTTTCGGAAATTTTTAGGGACAAATAATAAACTCCTTGCACCCCAAAGTATCACACGTGGGCTTACAGAAGTAGGCGGGTAACACAGAGGAATGATGTTAACTTATAAAATATAGCTAACTTGCTTACAGTAACAAAATGACTGAAAATCTATCCAACCGAAATAAACCGATATTTTTTTTTTCGATTTAGTTTTGGTTTTTGTTTCGACCAAAATAACGGTTCTTCACCAGTTTAGTTCTGGTTTAAAAAGCCTTGCGTAAACTGCGATTTTAGATTATATACTATTATTTATAATTTACTGAGCAGGATAAAAGTTAATTGCCACGAATAACTAAAACGAAAAATGCCTAAATCACAAAGATAACTAAACCTCAGGTTACATATTTCCAAACAAGATAATCCCTTCGATGATAAAAGTTTATAAGTTAAATTTAAGCGCCAATATACTACATATTCGTAAACCTGTAGCGTAGTGGTTTGAAGCCAAACATTAAATGCGAAAGGTTCAGAGTTCGAATCGCTGGTTTATTGCGGCCTGTGATGGAAATATGTCTGGTGTAATTTGACTCTGTGGGTGAGAAAACTAAATATCTGAGCCCGTATCAATCTGTACACTACTTAGGTCATAACGAAAACAAAATGTACATAAGTAAAAAATAAGTAAAAAAAACATAAGTAAAAAATAAATTTTAAGGAAAAATATAAGTAAAACTTCCTTTTGTAAAATTTAAAATTTATTCTATTACATGAAAAAAAACTCGTCAAAGATAGAATTAACAGAGAAAAAATTTAATTTAAGCTTTCGCTAAATAGGGAAAAAATTCAGAAAAATTAAATCGCAGGGATTATTCTTAAGTCTTCATTTCTACAAACTTTTCTTATAGCTAAGAAAACCATCATGAAAAAAAAATTTGAACTGAAATAAAGGTTGCGAAGCTTTCAATATATTAGTAACAAAACAATAAGACTATTTACTGTATATATATATATATATAATTTTATATTCCTTCAAATTCTTCTCAGATCAAAGAAATAAGAGGCAAATGCTTAATATGTTCATTTTTTTGAATTTCGACTTCTTGGATGTCGTAACTGAATGTCCTAGACTGACTGTATGAGAATGAAAACAAAAGAATCTCTTCCTTTAAAAAATTGAAAAAAAGATAACTACAATTAAGAAATTTATTTTCCGACTAATTTTTGAAATTTCTACTTTAATGATAAAAATAAAAACATGAAAATTTATGTTAATAAAGAAGTAATTTAATTAAAATCTTTGATAGAAAGTGAAAAAATACTTGGTAAACAATTTTTCAGAAACAAATTTCAATTATTTATATTCTAAAGACTATACACAATGTGTAATAATGAAGTAAAAAATTTAATTCTGAAAAATATAACAATTGGCAAAAAGAAGAAGTGTTTAAATTAAAAAAAGTACAGGGATCTCGTCAGTGAACTGTGGAACGAGATGGCTGTAATTGATAATATCTTCATTGTGATGATGTTACGAATTAGTTTGAGCAAAGGATTGATATTTTTTTGGCTTTACCTTTTAAAGGTAAACAAGTGTGATAGGGTTAGAGTTCGATTCTGTTATTACTTTGGTTTGATAGGTAAGGAATTTGGTTGTGATGTTTGCAAACATGGATGACGTCAAATAATATATAAATCATTAATTGTTGCTAGTGATGCCCTTTTGAACGAATGCGAATATAATTAATATTAATACTTTTCTTTAAAATTACAAAGGGAATTATATATTCAAATTTTTGGGAAATAAAAATTCAACATATTTCCTAATTTTGATACAAGTCAGTTGTAACCCTATTGTAAAATAAGCGAAAAAAATATTTTTTAGAAAATCAGGAAATCTTTAAAGTATTTTTTCAACTATTTTCTCCAATACGACTAAAGAATAATTGAAAGATTCTACTGAT
Source organism: Trichonephila clavata (assembly GCA_019973975.1). Lineage (NCBI taxonomy): Eukaryota > Metazoa > Arthropoda > Arachnida > Araneae > Nephilidae > Trichonephila > Trichonephila clavata. Next base: position 11,009 of record BMAO01018574.1, on the reverse strand, counting down.
GAGAAATAATCGATACTTCTGAAAGTTCTTGCAAACGTAAAAAAAATTGTTTCAATATGAAAATAAATTTTGATGTATTTTTTATAAAAAATGCGAAAAAAAAGGTCTTATACATATTTACGATAAAACAAAATGTAGATATTGAACTATTTTATTTTACAAGTTTAGAATTTATTACGGAGCAACAAATGGTTCAATTTGTTCCTTTTTATACCGCCTCAATTTCTTTGAAGTAGAGAAATAATAAAAAATCCATTATTTATATTACATTAACTTTTTTTTTGTGTAATATATCTAAATACATGAAATTTCTTTGATGCATCGAAATTCATCTAGTAATCTATTACATTTTCAGAATAATTTCCTTTTTTCCATGCTTAAATAATTTTTTGAACTTGTATTAATTGTTTGATCAACTTTTTCAGAAGGCTACAATATGAATAACGGATGCAAGTAAAATAACACAGTAAGATACAACACTGTTAAGTAAAATAATTACTCTGATTTTATATCAACTATAAGAAGGAAAGCATACCTATTGCTTAATGGAATAAATTATTAAATTAGTTTACTTTTTATGCACACAGATGGTATGTTGTTAGTAATATTTGTGTCTCTATATCTTATCCCATGACATTTCATTTAATTAAAAAAATTCCCAGATAATTCATTTAGAGAATTAAAAATTTATTAGCAACCTTTTTTAGTATTATGCAACAAATACAGGTATAACTCTCTATGAGCAGAAAAAGAAAATGTTTTTTTAATGGGGTTGCTGTTTGGTATTTGCTGACTTAGTACTCCCCAGGAGATGGTATCACTTTTTAGTTCGGCACCATATAGGCGATACCAATTGCCGCAAGTAATTTTGACACCCAGTTTATTCCCCAGAGGGAGAGGCACCTGAGCTCTGACGATGCGAACCTGCACTAGGATATTTAATTTTGCCGAGAGCACCTAATTCCAATCACACACTCTAGGAATCTTTTACATGCCGTATAAGTTAAGTGGATATTCAAACTCGACATATTTCAAAAATTAAATGTACTATTCTTGCATGTTATTATGTTTATTTGATTTTGGAATATGTTTATTTTTTATTGGGTGATATGGCACATATTAGTAGTCATTATTGTTATATAAAATTTAAGTCCTACTTCAAAGTTAAAATTTTATGAAAATTATTATTTATCTTTAATTTTAGATAAGTATGCGTTTTTTCTACAATACATCAAGAAACATAACTCACATTAGTACCCTAGGCAGCTAAATAGTCTGACCTGCTATGGTTACACACACAGGACTCAGAAAGAAATATAATTTAAAAAAAATTAGGGAAGGAATAATATTTTTTTAAAAATTCAACATTTAAAACCTTTATAACAGTACTACTCAAACATTCAAATACTTGCAAACCAATTTTTAATCATAATTTCTATCTTACCGCTCTACAATAACAGAGTATTGAATAGAATAATAATACACTTTCTACTAAAAAGCTACAATACAATTTTATTTATAAACCGTACAAATTATTAAGAAATGTATTACATTTCGTGCACAATTTCGTATTCTAAAAGCGTATGGAATTCACTAGTAATTATTGAGTTTATTCAAAATTTAGTATTAATAAATTAGGTATCAAATACATTTTGCAATTTTGATTCATTTATAAGTTCATTATAAAAGTGTATTTTAATTCTTTTTAAGTCGGAATATATATAGCTTTAATTGTTTTCCTTTCAGTAAATTAACGCTTTTTTAAATGTTAATTTATTTTTGAGTATTCGATGAGATAGCGCCCCCCCCTCCCACACGTAGAGTTAAATTGTCCTCAAAAGGAAGTGAGCCTGACATTTCGAGAAACACTAATTTATAATCAACAGTTTTGAAGAATCATTGGACTCACTTTTCAGTGGAAAAATAAATACAAAAAAAGTGCCGAAGCAATATGAACACCCCTACATTTTGCAATGAACACGTCTGGATGACGTGGAAGGCACGTGATCCGGTGGAAATGGTATTTAGCTGCTGCTGGAGAGTCTGAAGAATCATTCTTTCACTTACTTCTGTGTGTGATGGGAAAGGCTACGGATCTAAGCGACTTTGATAGAGGGCACATTGTAGTGACTCGAAGGCTCGGGAGAAGTATTTCCGAAACTGCACGACTAGAGGGTTCGCGATCTACAGTTGTTAGTACTTATGCAAAGTGGATTAATGACGGTGATACCAGCAGTAAACGACATGGTGTTGGATGTCCACATGCTATCAAAGAAAAATGTCGTCGGAGACTGTCTCTCTTGGTGAAGCAAAATCGGAGCCATTCAGTGGCTCTGCTGAGAGCCCAATACAATGCAGAGCCAAGAAGAATAGAATGCAGGGCCAAGTAGAATAGTATCGGAGCACACTGTTGTATATGGAGATACGCAGCAAACGTCCCACCCGTGTGCCTTTGCTGATATCATTTCATATATATTTAAAACAATAAAAGAACCATTTTTTCTGCGCTGTTGGATGTTTTCATTTTTTTTTAATAAAATTATATTATCACTTTATTTTTCCATTTTCCAAAAAACTCATTATTTTTTCAAATTTTATATGTTTTTTTCCGGGATTTAAAAAAAAGTGTTAATACCGAAACCCTTTTTATATTATTAATAATCAAAGCTTTGCTTGTGGCCTCAGATTATATTTTTCGTCATCCACGAAGTCAAACGGCTGACGCCTTTAATCATCAATGGCCAAAGCAACACTGGATGCGAATTTAAAGCATTTCTCATAAGTAGCTGACTATTTAACCACTCTGCCACCAAGCTACGTCATCGCATCAATTATACTAAACTTATTTCGTAGTGTCATCATAATGAAGTCGTATACAATTATAGTCACTTTTAATTGCCGTAAATAAATTTTGGGCTCCCTGGATATTAGATTTATTCACATTTTTAGTTTGTATTTTGTTTTTTTATATTTCTAATTTAATCTTCATACCTGTTAATAACACATTGTGGCAAATAATCTTTTATTAAATACTTCTTTCGTATATTTGCATATTAACTTTGTTTTTGCAAATTTACTCATGTGTTGCTCTCAAACTCTTAGAACTAATGTTTCAACTCAAACTAATGTTTCAAACAATCTGGAAATAATGATTAAAATTAATCAATCAATGTATGTGTAAAACATCGGATTAGCTAGTTTGCGAGTATTTCTAATATTTCTTCACTAATACATATTCTTGAAAATTGTTGTGTAAAAAATAAATTGTCCATTATACAATAGAGGACGAAATAAATGGATTTGCGAGGTTTTTTAAAAAAATGGTTTGTCAATTAAAAGTAATTCTCCGTATAAGAAGAAAATTAGATGCGATTTTCAAATTTTAAAAGAAAATATATAAAATTTTTGCATTAAGTATAAATATTTAAAAATGCATTAAAATTTAAAATTTGTTAAATTTTTCTGCAAAACTTGAATTTTACAAATTTTTTGCAATACATTTGAAATTTTTTATATGGAAATATTTTTCAAAAATGACCTTTATAAAATGCAAATAAAAGGAAATTTCAAGTATTGCAAATAAAAAAAATCTTAAAGTTGGTTCCGTATCGCCTAAAATTACTAAAAGAAACCATTGTGATAAAAAGAAAAATGTGGCTATATCTAACATACAGGAGCTCAAGATAAAACTCAGGCAATTACATGAGCCTATATTTGTACACGATTTCTGTATGATGAAACTATGAATTAGTTTTAGTATTACACGCGTTGTTGTGGCTTGGTGGCGAGAGGTTAAAAATGTCAGCTGTTTATGCAGAGGTTTTTAGCTTGATTCCGGTGTTGCTTTGGCCATTCATGATTTATGGTTCATCAAATTGACTCAGTGTATGACGAAAAAAATGTCTGAAGCCATGAGCAACACTTAATTGTTCTGCTTTTTTTGAGAATATAAATAGGGTCTCAATATTAATAAATTTTTTAATCCGGAGAGAAATACATACATTTTAAAAATATGATATGTTTATTGGAAAAGGGAAAAGAAGTGAAGATATTCTTTTATAAAAAATCATAAAAAAAACCAACAGCATAAAAATTTTTTTTTAATATTTTATAAATAAAAAATTATATTAGAAAAACAAATCATCATGTATTAAATTTAACAAATTGTAATTTTCGAAGATTATTATTCATCTTTGCTTTAAATACAAAAACAAAAATGGCAGAGACTTAAAAATGATTGATTTTAATACAATAAAAATTTAAATTCTCTTTGGGATATTTTATATTTCTTTCACAGTTTACTTTCAGAATACAGAAATTACAGGAACATAGGGGAGTCAGTAGGGTAAACACCTTCGTGAAGTCGATTTTGAGTTTTTGATATTTCTAAAATCCCCAAATCAGGACCTTTCCAATGATGTACCGTACTTGCCATTTTACTAAATAAAAGTATGTTAAAATGATTTTCAAAAAATAATCAGCTGATTAGCCACGCCCCCTTTGACAGATAGAAATGTAAACATTGACCTCTTAAATCTGGGAAGCTTTTGCAAAGCCACTCTCTGTTTTATTTATTCTTACGCAATTAACTGTAGATTAACTGCAAGCGTAACCGTCAGGGTTGTTTACCTATTTTGGAGCGCATACAAGTTTTATCGTGTGTGTTTGGGTTTTTAAAATAAATATATAAATTTCTAAAATTCAGAAATTTTGAAATTTCGAAGTTTTTGTTTCTTTATTGGCTAAACATAAAAAACATAAAGGTACGTTTTAAGAAGGTATGAACATAGTAATAGTTCAATAATCATAGTAACAGTACTTCAAATACTAAAAGAGTAATGTCAATCCTTAAGGTTGATATACACATGACTCAAAGGAGACATGTGCAAAATAAAGTTTGATTAGAGTTTTTCTTCTTATTAAAGTAAGTATTAAAAATACCATCATGAATTAAAATATTCTTGCATTTGCTTTCAAGAATTAAGTTCATTGTAAAATGTGTAAAAGAGGTTTAGACATGCAAGTTTTAAAAGGTAAGTTTGGGCTGGAAATTTGTCCTGAAATGCTGTGCTTGTCCATATGATGTAGAATTCTCTTTTTTAAATATTCATGAAGGAATGCAAATTGCCACAATAAATACCAGGTTTGTATATGCTGCGTGTTCCATTGGGAGATGTGCAGAAGCTGGGAGAATGTTTTGCAGCATAATGAATCTTCGGCAACCACCTACAAGGTTTTCTCCTTACGGTAAGCGAATCTCAAATGATGTAAAACTTGTTTACGAGGAGTCCATTCAAAATGCTGCGAGGGAAGCTATTTGTGAAAATGAAGGTAATAATAATATGGTGGGCATGGCAGAAACGGCGTTACACATCATCAAATGGTGCAGTTACTGTGACCAGCATTGATACAGGTAAGGTGATAGATGTCAATATTCTTTCGAAGTATTGTATATGAAAAAAAATGGGCACATAAAAACATTGTTTTTGACCTGTTGGTGAAAATTCATGGTGTGCATATAAACAGGCTGAAGAATCGAGTAAGTCTTACAAACATAAAAAGTCTTCCGGTTGCTGTTGTAGTAGCAATGAGTTCTATATTTAGATATCTTTCCAGCTTGATTTGTTGAGATAATTTTTGCATCGAAAAACACAAAACCCGAATGAAAGTTTTCATAATGTCATTTTATCACGGGTTCCGAAAACAACATTTGTGCATATTGAAACACTTTCACTTGGTGTTTATAATGCTGTTTGTTCCTTTAATGATGGTAATGTATCCAAATTAACAAAAACTTCAGTAAATGGCAGTAGGACCTGGAGAATATTCGGTAAGTGCCATGAAAACTCTCGATAGAGAAAAATTAATGAAAGCAAGCATGCTTTTTCTGGATGATCAAAGAAAATTAGAAAAGATAAAAGAAAAAAAGAAGATAATATTAAGAAAAATAAGGTAAAAACCGGCTACAGTGCAAGATCTTTTTGATGAGGTAAAATTTTATATAAAAGCTACTGTTTTCTGAAAATTTTCTTTTCTAAACTGTGTTTTCTCATTTCTATAAATTTACTGTATGCATGAACTGGAAATTTTTATTTTATATTTCATATATATTCTTGTGTATACTGAAGTGAAATTTTTGAAATATTCCTCAGACATTTAGCTAAAAAGCATATGTCGTAACACAGAAAAGGAAAATTTTTATTAAGTTCCTTATTGTACTCTGCAAAAATTATTTTTTTAATCAGGCTGATCAATTTTTTTAAAAAAAGATTTCTCTTCTGTATAAAAATAAATGTTTATTTAATGCACACACAAATATATCTCAAAATGCGTTGCATGAAGGTTGTTACATACAAAAAAAATCATAAATATCATGTTTAAAAACACAAAAATAGTTTACTTGTTGTTTTAGATACTGCGTATGTAATATTTATATAATCTTTTTAATTCTTATATTTAAAGAAATTGTCTTTACATGTGAATATACAACACACTAAAGAAATTTTTCGAAGTGCCATATAATCATGTATTACTGTCTTATATAGATTATATTTTTTAATTTGTGTCTTCGTTCTCTATAAATTAATTGTATGCATGAACTGGAAATATTTATTTTATATTGCATATATATTATCTATATTGAAGTGAAATTTTTGAGATATTCCACAGACATTTAGCTGAAAAGCAGATGTCGTAACATAGAAAAGGAAAAATTTTAAAAAATCATTATTCTACTCTACAAAATTACATTTTTAAACATACTGATCAATTTTTTAAAAAAAAATCTCCCTTCTGTATAAAGATAAATGTTTATTTAATGTACACACAAATTTTTAAGCTTTGTTTTCTAAAGTTTCTTAGTAAAAGGTACATAAATATATCCCAAAATGCAATGCCCGTTTTCGTTCACTAAACTTGTTACATACAAAAAATACACAAATTTCATGTTTGAAAACATAAAATCAGTTTTCATGTTGTTGTTTTGGATACCATTTATGTAATATTTTAAGAATCCTTTTAATTCTGATACTTTAAGAAATTGTGTTTACATGTAAATTTATAAAACACTAATGAAATTTTTCGAAATGTCGTATAATTATGTATTACTAAAGCCATATTTTCATGTATTGACACATTTTTACATAGTATTTATTATGCTTATAGTCATCTTGGATGACAGTAATGTATCAGAACAGAAAATTCTTCAAATTTGATGCATAATTTGAGAAAATGATGCAAATGCTATAAAATATCTCGATAGATTAAAAGTGAAAAATGCTATACATGTATTTTCTGAGAAATCTAAGTAAAAGAAATAAGTAAAAAGTCTTAAAAGTTATTGAGAATAAGCTAATATTTAAAAAAATAGTGCAAATACAGATTGTAATTCCTAATTTTTTTGATTAAGTGACATTTTATAATAAAAATGCAATGATCTCAAAACGGTGTTTTTAAAAATGCGTGTACCATTTTCTCAGAACCTATTCAACGGAAACACTTGCAATCGTCACTGAATATTACTGATATGTTAATATATATACTGAAGTGAACTTTTATTAATAGATCGATAATATTTTTGTAAAATTCAGTTATCGTGAAAAAAAAATGACATTTTTCAAAAAATTCATAGTGATACATTACGATGAAAGTTTTTGAAAAAACTAAACAATATATTTGAAAAAGCTCACTTCAGTTTAAATAAAAAAGATTTAACATTAGCGGGATAGGGGGTACCGACTTGCCTTAACGAATTTAGGTGTTTATGTTCTACTACGAAGTATATACCAACATATGGTTTCAAGCTTTTAAGTGTCCCTTGCAATATTTTCTAACTTTTCTACAAGAGATAAATGCAAAGTTTGTATCCGTAAGAGGAGGGAAACCTTATTTTAATTTTAAGGGATAACATTAGAAGAATAAAAACCTTCTAATGGGAAGGAAAAAATACTTTAGATTTCTACTTCTTGGATGGAATAAACTGAATCACAAACTTCAAAAAAATAATTAAAAGTCTTGAAGTAAATTCTAAAAGAAGTCCTGCTTCTAAACCATTAAAAAAACTGTATCTTTGAAAACGAGTTCATGAACTTTCCGTATGTAATGTATATAAAATTATAAGCGATATACACAACGACTTACTAGAATTTAGGTACTAGACTCGAGCACGTGACACGACAGTCACGTGTCCGTTTCTTTAAATACCAGGATAAAACGTCCACAAAATTCTGACGGTTATATATAAATTTAAATACTACAAAAAAAATCATCATACCTCCATTGTTTTGCAACAAAATAATTGTCGTTATAGTAGGATACCTTAAGATAGAAAGATATTTCAATATTAAACTTTTTCCTATGTATAATGTTTCAAAATGGTTTGATATACCAAATAGAAGATTATACTTTAGAAATATTTTTTCTTAATTCAGAAAAATTGCATTTGTTAAAATTTCTCCAATATAAAGATACTATTAATTAGATTGCAGTATAATTGAAAGATTTATGAAAACCTGTTGCAAGAGGTGGTTTGATAATCAACCTTACATTTAAAATGTGCAGAGCTCGAATCACTAGCTTATTGCGGCATTTGATAAAATTAGTCTTCAATGGTTGGACTTATTGCAAGACGAAGCTGAATAGTGAGGCCTGATTAATATGTATACATGCTATGGTATCTTTTAAATATAAATAATATAAATTAATAATTATAAAATAAATATATTTCAAACTTTTAAAAAATTCAGAATTAAGTTACCCATAAGTAATATATTAATTTTCTAGATATATTTTTTTATATATATAAGAAAACTCTCGTTTTTAAATATTACTATTTTCTAAACTATCATGATCAAAAAAGCAATTAAAATATTTAGTCAAATGTTGGTGCGCTTAAATGTTTTTAGAGCCTCCAAATATGCTAATTAAAAGTAAGCATTGAAAATTATAATCCAAATTTATTATATTACTAATTCAAAGTATAAAGAATATTCCAGAGTTTAAAATGAGCATAAGGGGCTCGTACTTAATAGAAAAACTCTCAAAATGATGTCTGAGGACAAAAAAAGTATCTAAATATCAAAAATGAATCTAGCTGCGGTCCTCTAGGTGTCATCTCCCGTAGCGTAATATTTAGTAAGATAAACGTAAGCTTATACGTTTTTCTTACATAAACTTTGGAAGTCTAGGTCTATTAAAAATCCAGAAGAGACGTATTTCGTATTCTGCATTATATGTTTTTTACTTTGTTTTGTTGCCGCATAACATTGACAATAAATTTTTAACTAAAATATGTTCTTCTGAATAGCATGAAAATGTTGATAACTGTGTCAAAAACATCATCGCGTACTTTGTAAAGATGTTCCATCTCCTTCGTGGGCAAGTTTTTTGATTTATCCATTTACAAGTTTGGTTTTTTTTTGGAGAATAATTTCTTATAGGCCCTTTTTTCTACCATCAAAATACAATTTGATCCATTCAGCTTAGTTACAAAGCATTATTTTAAGGACACCAGGATCAGAAACAACAGAATATTCCCAATCTAGGTAATGCATATATAGAAAAAATATTAAAATATTCTTTCATTTTATTGTAATAAAAATAGCTTTAAATTATTAAAAAGATATTGCCCGGGGACGTATTCTTTTTTAATTCTCGCCCCTATATTGGACGTTGGATTCGCGATTTCAGATGTTTGTGGTTATAAAAACTCCATCCAGAACAAGAATCTATTTTGGTTACATATTTATATAGTTTTATTTTCAATCGTGCAACCTTAGGATTTAGTGGAATACAGTTTGAAGACCACGGATCAGGATGATCTCCGGTAGCGAATCGTTGTGTATTATGTGTAATTATCTTCACGTTACCATCACGAATTTCATAAACTAGTTTTTAAAGATACAGCTTTTAAAATAATGTAGTAACAAGGCTTTTTTTTGTTAGTATTTTTGTCATTCTCTCTATTTTATCCGTGAAGCAGAAATTGAAAATATTTTACTTTGAAAAAGCAATTTAGACTTCTAATATTATAATATAAGATTAAAGCACAAAGTATCTCCTTTCTTAGGGACAAACACCTTGTACTTAGCTGTTGTCGAAAACTTAGCAAATATGCCAAGGGTCAAAAATACGTCAGTATATATTTCCTAGAAGGTGATAAACACCTAATTACGTTAAAATTTTTCTAGTAAATTTATTTAAATTCATAGAAATTTATGAAATTAATATAAAAACCACAAATAAATAATATTTTTATTGTCTTAATTCGATTTTTTTTACGTTTCTGCTATATTTTCTTTTTGTATTTAAACTAAAGGTGAATCATAATCTGTGAAAAGGATAATTTTTTAAAATTAATATTTCCTATAATTTGTTTTCCTAATATATATCATTTCATATATATATTTATAAAATATTCAATTTTTCCCTTTTTTCTGCGCTGTTAGTTTATTTGATGATTTTATAATACAGTAATATTATCATTTTACATTTCCCTTTTTCAATAAACTTATTATTTTTTACAAAGTTTATATCTTTTCTTCGGGATTAAAAACATATTCTTAATATTGATACCCTATTTATACTCTCAAAAAAGTGCTCTCAAGCATTGCTCATGGCAATTTGTTAAAATTAATAGTTGATATTTGTTTTTCTAATATAAACTGTAATGTTTTTAAAATTTTCGAAATTTTTTATTCTGCGTTGTATTTTTTCATGATTTTTAAATAAAAGTATATATTCACTTTTTACTTTTTCCTTTAAAATAAACTTGTTATTTTTTGAACTTTTTGTAACTTATCTTCGGAATTCAAAACAAATGTCAATATTGTGACACCCTATTTATATTTTCAAAATCATGGTTTTTAAGCATTGCTCGTGGCCTCAGATACATTTTATATCATCCACTTAGTCAACTTTCTGAACTTATTAATCATCATTGGCCAAAGCAACACAGGATTCAAACTCAAAGCCATTCGCATAAATAGCTGTTGTTTTACCTCTCAGCTACC
>BMAO01018573.1:0-32062 GCA_019973975.1 Trichonephila clavata | reverse complement strand
TATATTATTTTTACGTGTAGAAGAAATACAATTAATTTCACAGAGTAAGTAACAATTCGTCTGAAAGAGAAAACTAAAAATAGCTGCTTAACTTTTCTTTTGCTTCAAAAATGGTTATTTTATTCAAAAAAAAAAAAACAATTACCAGAAAACTGAAAAAAAAAGCATTCTTCAGATAAGTAGTGCTTATTTAAACTATTTGAAATTAACCTTGAAAGTGTTTGATCTAAGCTAGTTCTCTCAGTGTGTCTAGTCGTGAACTCCTTCCAGCGTTGTTGCAATCGAGTCACGGACTCGAACCATGTTGTCAAATATTCCAAGTAATGCGAGTCTAAAGCACGTTATATTTATCAAGGTTAAACAACAATTATTTGAAGTGGAAGTTCACACAGTAACAGTTCGAATGTAATTCCAATCACGTGACTGTAATTCAGAACAACGAGGCCTATTGCCAATAGCCCTCGTATTACTTCTATATCTTATATTCATACAAAATCCATCAATTTTCAGATAATAAAAAATAAATCACATCGTGAATGCTAAAGGAAGGTATATTTTCTTTCAAAATATGGAAATAATTTCATTTAGTTATGAATGAAATTTTAAGAACACATTTTACTTAAGGGGGTTGGTTCACACATGTGTGGGTTCAAAAAATCAAAAGAAATTTTTTTTTTTACATAAATTGTTTCCTTAACATGTCTAGAATACGGTGGCGAAGTGATTTTTTTAAAAATTCGTTATAAAGAAGCGAGTGTTAGAAGAGCAGCTGTTCGAAGTGATGAGTTAGCAATCGAAGGCTGGGCCTATTGTGAACAGTCGGCTTGATACCACTAACTCTTCTATGCAAATATACGTTCATACAAGTTTGTAGAGGTTTAATAGGAAATATCTAATGTTATGGAATATTTCGTCAAACTTGTTTTAGTCTTCGCCACCAGGCATCGTCGATTGAAGGTAAGTTAAGATTTACATTTTTTTAATTGGACTTGAAACTTTAAACGCGTTTTTCTCAAAACTGCATTTTTCAAATTTTCCTCCATCATCTCAAGAACGGTTTGACCGAATGGCTGCAAATTTATAGGGTAGACTCAGCACATATACATGTACCAAATGGACTATGATCATTCCAAAATTCAAAATATTTCTATTTTTTATAACAAAAACATAACAAAATAAATATGAAATTCGGAACTTTTTCTTCAGAGGTCTACCAAAAATCCAATTTTTGATATTTTCAAATGAGTATAGTCCATTCTGTGCATTTATCTTATAGATTAAGACACCGTTAGTTTTTTTTATTTGAGATAAGCTAATTACCTGGAAAAGTGGAAGAAGTGAGCGTCCATTTTTTCGAGGGGTGTGTGATCACAACGCTATAACTCACGTTCTATTCGATATTTTTGGCTAAACATTTATACATACTCTTTAAATACATATAAACAAACAATAAAAAACTTAAAAGTTCTATCTTTTTACCGGTCATTTAAAAAGATATTCTCTAAAAATGCTAAAAAAACAGGCCGTCACATGGATGGGCCCCTTTAAAAAAACCTTTCTATTTCTTTTGTGAAATGAATTTTATTGGTAAAGTGAGTGTGAAAATGAAATATGTTGTATATAAACTGAAATAATACTTTGCATAAGTGTACATATTTTAATTAGGAATACATTATTTTCATTTAGTTTTCCCTGCTCTTAAGTAGCATAATAGCTTAAAAAGATTTAATAATTCTAGATTTCTCTTATTAATAGTCGTACCTGAGCAGTCCCTTGAGGTTCATGACAGAACAAGTAACCTTAGAAAAAATCATAATGCAAAGATAAAAACTGATTTCAATTTTCAAGTTTTCTGTAATATACGTCAGTCTTTCAAATTATTTTGAATTCAATGCAGAGTAGCCCAAATTATTCTGAAACACACACAGAGCTGTCACTTTCTATGAGGTAGGTAATTTTGCAAAGAAAAGAACACCACGTGGAGAGACGGGGTATTTTCGACGCCATTGTATTTTCCCCTTCTCCAGTGATTGATGGTACTGAATGTCTTGGAACAAGAATAAACAGATAATGTGTTGGTCCCCATAGCTTAAGATTTGAAATTTCTTAACAGACTTCCTTTATGAGAGAAGTATTTTTCTAAAATTCCTGGCTAAAAGTTTATCTCAGTTCTCAAACTTTATCCGACATAGACCTCTTTTGAAAGAATAAATTTCCTATTGCATTTTTCACTTTAATATACTATATATATATTACAGTTTTAATGCCATTAATTATATTAAGTGATTTACATTAAAAAATATATTTTTTAATATAAACTGAAAATTGGAAATAAAAGCGATTATTTATTACAAAATGGATAGAGTGGAATATTCCAAATGCAAGGCAATTGGGTTAGTGGTTGTGGAAATTATAAGGGATAGATGGAAATTATAAGGGATTAATTAAAAATGACTCTCAATTGTCTGCTTAATTGAGCTCTGATTGAGGGGTAAAAAGTAATAAAAAAATATAGTGTTAGAAAAAAAAGAATTTTTTTTCAGATATTCTAAATTTTGTTTAAAATATCAGCTCTGTGAGCGCTATATAACTAAAATATTTTAATTAAATACACTATTTCCCTCTCCCAGAGATATTAATAATCCATTTTTTAATGTTTTTATATGAAATAAATAAATACATTTGAATGAATAACGCAAGTGTAAGAAATTATTAATAAAGATAGACCGGGAATTCCGTGTACATCGCCAGCAATTAATAATATTTATGCAGTTGGAAGAACGTCTAACAAATAATGCATACCATGAGCTATTTTGACACACATTTTATATACGGTTTAGCGTTCAATGCAAGTGAGAAAATTTAAAATATGTATGGGAATGCTAGATTTACAATTTATACAAAGACTTAGGATATCTTAGGGAAACAGTTAAAAAAAATTCATAGATTATTTTGCTAGAAAAGAATTATTAGAGAAATTTTAGCTTGTCTAACTAAAGAAATTTTACTGACAAGAAATAAAATTCTTCTTCATGTGTTTACTGTTAATCAGAATTAGTTTACAATTTGATCCTTGTTACTTAAAATCACACAGAAGCAATAACGCTTTTGAAGATAGCATTGGGAGAGGAGGGGGAGAATAAATTTCACTCATTAAGAGGACTTGGTACCGCAAAAATGACTTATTTATCGTTTTTTTTATTTAGTTATATTCTTTGAACGATTACCTTTCGATTGATATATCACTTTTGTATACCTGAAAATTAAAAGTTGGAAAAAATTTCATTTGAAAAATGTAAACAAACAAATTTAAAAATTCGACCACGCCCCCTTTTTAGAGGTGTCAGTGATTTTAAACTAATTTTTATCAACTACTTTTCAAAAATAAATTTTACTTTGTTTTAACCATAACTGCAACGCTTTATCGTACTTTTTAGTGACTACAACCTTTATTACAAGCTATTTGTTGTTGTTTTGGCGCTTCTTTCGTTTGTTTTGCTGTTATCGTGCTAGTTTTATTTACGTTTTACATTGAAAAAAAAACAGTCTTTTTTAAGACTTTTACTGATTGCTGTCTTTTAAAGACTGTTGCTGAAACTGCTGAGATTTCAATATTATCTTTCCTATTATTATCTCTTGAAGATTTCTCTTAAAAATGCCACGAGTTAAACGAAGAAATCATTCTGCTCAAATGAACAGCAAACGTTGGTGTAGTGATGCTGTGAATATATGTGTCACAGAAGAAAACAAATTAGTTCCTAACATCAGAATTGAGTAGTTATCTTATCCTGAAAAAACTGAACATTCTGAAATTGGAAATTTCATTATTGTGAATTTTGAGCAAATCAGCAAAATGTTTATGAAACTAAAATGCCCTGACTGTGACAAGCAAACTCTAAAGCTTGCTCTTGGGAACAAGGTAGGATTTTCCTACGTGTTAAATTTAACTTGTAATTCTTGTGCTGTAGAAACGTCTAATGAAAGGCAGGGTAATACCGTTCCTGATATTAATTTACGTGTCACACAAGCATTCTCTAATATTGGAAAAGGTTACTCTGCAATTGAAAATTTTTGCATGGCAGTAAATATATCTCCTTTTTCCTCGAGAACTTATAGCAAATGTACTAAACTTCTTCACAAAGCCTGTGGTATTGCTGCAGAGAATTTGCTGAAAGAAGTACACAGTGAAGTGAGAAATGCTTACGAAGCACCAACTGATGTTTCCGTTATGGATATAAGTGTTTCATTTGATGGTAGCTGGTTGACGCGTGGACATACATCTTTGCTTGGCATAGCTTGTGTTATTGATATACTTACAGGTTATGTAATTGATTTTGAAGTCATGTGCAAGGTATGTCGCAATTGTTCTGTAGCAAAAAGAGAACTTGGAGAATCAAGTGCAGAATATAACATTTGGTTTGAAGGACACAGGAAGGATTGTGATGTTAATCATTCCGGCTCATCAACTTCGATGGAAATGGAGGCTGCATTGATCCTCTGGGAAAGATCACAAGCGTTGGGATTTCGTTATTGCACCTTATTGTCTGATGGGGATTGTAAAACCTTCAACTATTTAACAGAAAAAATGTGTATGGGGATAAGACTGAGATAAAAAAAGAGGAGTGCATTAATCATGTCAGCAAAAGGTTGGGCACTGGTCTACGAAATGCTGTCAAGGAATCGAGAGCCCGTAGAATTTCATTAGGAGGAAAAAGCCACGGCACATTAAAAGAGTCTACAATTAAAAAAATTAACTATGTACTACCAAAAAGCTATACTAAAAAACAAAGGCAATGTTCCCGCCATGAAAAAAGCAATATATGCTACTTTATATCACAGCATTTCGACAGACCAAAAGCCTCAGCATTCGAAATGTCCAATCGGTGAAGACTCATGGTGTTTTTACCAGTCCGCAAAAGCAAAATGACAAAATCCAGGTCTGCATAAACAACATGTTGGGACTCAAATTAATGAAAGTTTTTTGCCACATATCCTTTCTGTTTATCAACGGCTTGCTTCAAATGAACTTTTGGAAAGGTGCATTAATTGCGGAACCCAAAACGCTAATGAAAGCTTGCACAACATGATTTGGTCAAAGTGTCCAAAGGAGATATTTGTGTCCAAAGACAGAGTTACACATGCCGTAATGGAAGCAATTTGTGAATTTAACAAAGGGACTCTACGCACTGTTAGAGAGACCCAAAAAGCATTACATATACCTTTGGGGAAATGTTCGCATGATCTTGGTGTGATGCTTGAATCCCGTAAAAGATTATTCAGAATCAGACGGAAGAACACCAAATACCAGCATGCACGTAAATTGATAAAAAAAGCTATTTTAAAAAGAGAAATATTAATTAAAAAAAGGAAGGTGTTACATATTAAGCCGGATATTTTTGAGGTATTTTAATAATGTATTTTTTTTTGTAAAATGTGTGCTTGTAAATATTTTTAATTTAGGCATTTTATAGTAATAATTTTATAATTTCAGTTCTTTTCATCATATTTAAATATTATGTGAAGCAAAAGATTTTAAAACTTGTGTTACAACAGAAAAACATTTTTTTTAACGTTTTCTTCGAGTTTTCTTGATATTTATGTGCCATTATTACTGTTTAAAAATGTAACATTTACAGAAATGATGGGTTCAATTAATATGAAAAAGCAATTATTTTGAAGAAAAATGTATAGCTAATGTTTTAAAATGGTAATTTAAATTTATTTAAGATTATAATAATAATTTTTTCAGAAGTATAAACTTTAAAATGGTTTTTCTCAGCTTGTGTTTTTTTTAATACATTAGTTCATTCAAAATGCTACTCCTTCCACAATTATTATCCCATCACTTTCATTTTTTCTCTGTGTGTTATAAATCATGCATGTAAGAAAATTAGGGATCCGTTTTGCTATAAACTGAATACTTTTTTTTAAAAAAATTAAAATGTAGGAGATATTGGGTTTTTCGCAAAATTTTAGCACATGTATTAACATTTTTTTTTCTCCACAACCAATTAAGTTATTGTAAAATCGATCCCTAAAGTTGTTTAAAACATCCCTTAAGAATGTTACAAAAAAATTTCATGTCAAAATATTAATAAATACAGAAGGAGTAAGATTTGAAAAATTTTCCTTTTTAAAAAAAAAAAAAACTAAATTTTTAAAATTGTGTGAATAACATGTGCAAAATTACACCTCATACTGTTTTATTGAATATAAATATTATATAAATTTTAAATGCATAAACAAAAAAAAAGAGTCTTACAGTAGTCGCATATGATGTGTAACATCTGACTTGTTATCATGGTAAATACGCAATAGTGACTTTAATTCTGAAAGAAATGAATCAGTTATGACTGGAAATAATTTTCTATCGAATAATTATATCTTTAATGAAAATTTTATTCAATTAACACAAGGTGTAATGTAGTTTTTTATCAAAAATATTTATTATTGATCAATTTTGGGAATAGCGGAGACAATAGATTTATGAAAACTAAAGTATGACACATATACTTGTGATTTCAAAGTATTTAAAATTCGTTGAAAAAAGGGTCAATAACAGTACCACTGTTAGTTGTCGAAACATTTCGATTAGTGTTCATTTCGAGCTTGAGTTCATCTTTCAGAAAAGCTATGAGTGGCTCAGCTTCTGGCAAATTGAAGTTAACGTTAAAATCACCTCTCAAAATCATGGGAAGCGAGTGATATTTTTTTTTCAAAGAGCAGAACCACCTTCGGTATACGGTAAAAGTACAAAATGCAGGAAATCTTTATTTTTTTTAACTGTTTGATTCAGAGAAATGTATGCGACCACCAAAATGACAAGACTTGCGTGTATGTGCGGTAGGCGAGTGTCTTAATTGCTACTACAGTTGGACCCCCAGACGAGGGTAGCGAAAAGACACCGTCAAACGCATGCTTAAAAATTAGAAATATTAGAGAAAATCAAAAATACCCGTTTACTTAATTAGTTAGTTTTTTCATTCGAGAAATATTTTTTAATCACAATTAAAAATATTATATTGACAGTGACAGGAATTAACCTCAAAATATGAAAATGATAAGCACTTAAATATTTATTCAAATAATTCCATATTACTTACTCCTATTTTTTTTTAAGAATGATGAGCTTTGTCAGACGCTTAACAGGAAATATAATTATTAATATATAGTTTACACATATATAAATATATCCTCAGATTTCACACACAACGAGCCCGGAGACTTTGAGAATTGAGCGTAAGAATCACAAGTTTATTCTGGATGAAGTCTAATAAGACTTGCTGGTATGTGCGTTAGGTGGGCGTCTTAATTGCTACTACAGTTGCACCCCCAGATGAGGGAAGCGAAGAGACACCGTCAAGCGCATGCTTAAAAATTAGAAATATTAGAGAAGGTGGTATGTGGCAGGAGCGCACACATAACATTTCGTGGGCTGAGCGGACACTTTGAAACTCATCGTGGTTTGAGCGGACACATTTCCCCTTCCCCAATCTTAGTACAGATTCGATTACCGAATTACTAGGATAAATACATTTTGCCAATCAAATTTAATTACTTGTATTAAATTGTTAAGATGTTATGGTGCGAATACATTTTAAACATAGCAAAATTTAATAAGAATAAAAACTTTCAGAGAAATTTTACAAATTAATAGTAAGTAACAATATAATGAAAGGTATGAACGAATTTCAGGCATTTTGTAGAAAACTGTATTTTAGAGTCAAATAAATATTAGAACAGGTGCAATAGCCATACAATTAATTAGCTTCATGAAAGGAAGTAAAAATAAATGCTAGAAGTAAAATATGCAAGATGCAAGTAGATAAAAATAAATAAATACATGTTAATAAATACTAACTAACCTTGCATCTTGGGTGTTGGATCCAATTGTCCTTCCTTACCTTCAGAGCTTGGCCACAGCCATATTTCAACAGGATAATATGCGACCCCACGTGGCACGCATTGTCCAAAGGTTCTTCGTCAATCTCCTCATTGAATTGCTTCCCTCGCCGGCTCGCTCACCAGATCTTTAGCCGAAAGAAAACATGTGATCAGTGTTTGCTCAACAATTGACCCAGATTACACCCCCAGCTGCCACACCGTTCAATTTTGGAAACGTGTGGAAGCTGCTTGGTCTGCTGTACCCCAAGAACACATCCAAACTCTCTTTGAATCAATGCCGAGGCGTGTGGCAGCGATGATTTCCAATAATTGCGGCTATATATATTAGCGTTACAGTTATATTCCCAAGTATACGAATGTATAAAATATTTTTTATATAGTTTGTATTTAATAACACAATTGCTCAACATACAACAAATCGTCAACATTTTCTAAGGGAAAAGATAAATATAATGTAAAAAATTAACTTACCAAAAAGTCCTAAGGCTACTCCAATTTCCTCTTCCAGGCATTTTCATTCATAACTTTATTTTTGTGAATTTTACTTGAAACATCGTACAAATGAGAGTATTTTTGTGCTTCTATAAATATTCTCTCGTCATTATTCGACATTTTAAACGAGAATTTGTACTAAAAGTGTTCGCATAAAAGAATGCTCAAAACTATCTCAAACAAATATTGCGCGAATAGCGATTGTAAAAATTCCAATTCTGTTACAAAAGCATTTTCATCCGTGATTGGTTGAGAGTGTGGCATGTCACTTAACTATACAGGCTCAGACGCCTGAAGTTAACTTATTTTTAAGTTAAAATAGTCGTGATCAGAACTTCTTCGACTGCCTGAGATGAAGTCTCTGATTGCCTGGACGCTCGACGCTGACTGACTTGGTGTGAATGCTGCTTAAAGCAGGAGTCCTGAGAGCTTCGCCAGTAGTAGACTTCTCGAAGCCAGATATCCCAGCGAGATTGGCTAACATCAGCTTTAAGACGAGGACTATCCACAGGAAGGAGATGTGATTGTGTAGCTTCTGCTAATGCCCCTTGTATAGACCGAAAGTGTAATAGACAAAAGACACACATTTCTTCATACGATATAGTCAAGGATTTGCTACATAACAGTGACTTAGAAGAGAAACAGATATAAACTCCATAACAGATGATTACAAAAATACAAAACCTATTTTCTAGGTCGTCTGAGGATTTTGGAAGAACTTAACTGAGACAACACTAAAATTGATTCGGGGGAGCATCCTCCTATCTAGCAGAACCTCCGATGACTACCGTTTGCTAAACAAGAAGTTTAAAAACCTTATCAATCACATGCAAGATAATAATGTCATTGTGTGTTCATGGACATCTCCGTCATCAAGTGTCCGTAGACATCTTCTATCGTTTTATTCAGGGAGAAAGACGACTCTACCAGATTTTGTGTGAATACCCGTTGAATGACGTCACCAAGAAGGACAGCTACCCTCTGCCTAGAATAGATTATACGTTTGATGCTGAAAATACCTGGTTTTCTATCCTAGATCTTAAGAGCGGTTATTGACAAGTAGAGATCTACACTGAAGATAAAGAGAAGACTGAGAGAGACAGAGAGAGAGAGACTTCACCACGCGATAAGGACTATGAAAATTTAAGGTTATGCCTTTCGTCTTGAGTAATGCGCCAGCAATATTCGAGCACCTTATAGAAACAGTTCTCAGAGAATTTTCATGTGAAGCCTGCCTGGTTTAGATGATATTATCATCTTGGGGCGTTTCTTGGAACAACATCTTAATAATATTAGACGTGAACTTCAAAAGCTGAAGGAAGCTAACCTGAAGTTAAGTCCCTCCAAGTGCCTTCTGTTCCAGCGTGAAGTCCCCTATCTCGAGCATATCACTTCTGCGGCAGGTGTTCGAACAAACCCGGAATAAGTAGAGGAAGAATTCAAAAAAACCCGGCTGTAAAAGACTGGCCCGACGGATGTTCTCCAGCAACAGAGATTCTTGGGCTTATACACGTTATTACTAAAAATTCATGAAAACTTCTCAACAGTCTCCAGACCCCTCCATAAGCTGACCGAGTCAAAAATGTTGGACGGACGAGTGTAACAACGTGTTTAACAAACTTAAGCACCCCCAAATATCTGTTCCAGTCCTGGCACACCCTAAAACTCGGAAACAGTTTATTCTGGACTCAGATGCAAACTATGAGAACAAAGCATAGAAACTAGCGTGTCATTGCTTGTTTCAGTAAGTGTCTATCCGGACCAGAAAGAAATTACTGTTTGGCCATTAAGGAACTACTTGCTGTTGTAAAGTCCGTAGAGCACTTCCACACATCCTTACCTC
This sequence comes from Trichonephila clavata, assembly GCA_019973975.1. Lineage (NCBI taxonomy): Eukaryota > Metazoa > Arthropoda > Arachnida > Araneae > Nephilidae > Trichonephila > Trichonephila clavata. Next base: position 21,822 of record BMAO01018573.1, on the reverse strand, counting down.
TACGATTAAAGGTTCCTGCATTGAACAGATTAGGCTTCATTGACCTGGCTACTGAATTTTAAAAATCCAGAAATCCAAATAGCCATGTGGATACAAACACTGACTATAAGAATATGACGTAGAAATTCGCCACATAAATGGATCTGTGCACGGAAATTCAGACGCCCTTTCGAGAAGACCCTGCCCTGAGAGGTGCAAATACTGTTCTAGAGTCGAAAAGAAATTTGGCATGATAGAACTTGTAGTTTACCAAGTTACAACGACATCAGAATCAGACCCGAAGAGGGATCATCCGGATGATTTTGACTGGATGATTTTGAAATAAAACCAATAATAGAATTCATATAGTCATCTGACAGAAAACCCAGCTGGCAAGACATCGCCCCTTTTCATCCTACAACGAAGCGTTACTGGGCTCTTTGGAACTCTCTCTATCTGAGAAATGGTGTCTCATATCGTAAATGGGAGTCTGACGACGCGGAAAAGCATTCATATGGCAATTAATACTTCCAAAGACAAGAGTATCTGCATGCCTTAAAGGACTCCATGGCAGGCCAATTGGAGGTCAATTTGGTATTTTAAAGATCTTACAGAAAGTCCGATAGCGCTTCTATGGAGCAAACATAAAAACACATTTACAGACTGATTTCGATTTTCCAAACCCCTATTTAGTGAATGTCGCGTTTTAACGATTTTTCCTCTTTTCCCGATTAAAATGAAGGTATATTACCCCCTTTTTGACGATTAATAAACCATAATTAACTAATTATTTTAACAACTGGTATAAAAATTTATTAGTTTGTATTAGAAGAATTTGGAATTCCTTTTCAAAATGACATTCTTTTTGTCCGGAACAGAAAATACTTTTTTTTTTTGCAGTAAATTTCGACCGTAAGGTTTGTTGATCATTATTAGATTTTATAGGAACAGGCGAGTCATGAGTGTAGCCTATAATTTTAGTTTTTACTAGGACAGGAAATTCTTTTTTATCTCATCCCACTTTACTAGGTAGGGGATATATTAAGATTTTAACGATTATATTATATTTGATGACGGGATGGACTATCTGTTGAGAATTAAATTTTTGATTTGAAGTTGAGGAAATTGTTGATTTGTCATTGCCGATAAATATCGATTTGATGCAGAAATTGACAAGGAAACTTCTATCAAAATTGTTACATTTTCGACTGCTTCACATTCTTTGGAAACTGTGAAGCCTACCTTATGCATCAGGATGTAAATGACGCAGTATTTTCTCTGTGTAAAGTTGAAAAAGTCAGGAATTGAAAAGTTGTTCGAGTCAGGAATCAAAAGAACAGTCTATCAGTTAGAGTTTTCAGTTTCTAATTAACTGCTGCGTAAAAATTCAGTAATAGTGTTTTCAGTTTTTATACAAAAAATGTGTACTCTTTCTAAATATGAATATTTTTTGTGTAGTTTCTTAGTATAGGATTTTTAAAAAAATACAAATATATATATATATATATATATTTATTTTCTTTTGACCCCGAATTAATGAACAAAATGTTTTGTCCCGATGAATTGATCGAATCAGGGTCCGATTGCATATTTATATATAAATTATTGATTCATAAGTCCTATTACTAAGCATTCGATTGCATTGAAAAACGTTCTATAATCTTCACCTCTTGATTTAAGAAGTGCAGGACTTGAATTCCTAAAATTAAGCACAATTATCTTTTCCGCCTCTGTAACCTTCCTTGGGACTCGAATTCCTTAAAAATCATTTTTTGGGGATCTCTAATAAATAACAAACATGCTTACCAAATTTCCAGTCTGTAGGCTTAAGTACAAAATCGGAATTTTTGTAATGTAAAATGCCCTCTTAGCCTTCCTTGGGAGAGTCGATTTTCGTAAATCCATTCAACTATTTTACACGTTTACAACATTTAAAGTATGTGGTTAAACAATTCAGTAACATGGATTCTTATCCATAACGCCCCTTTAAACACTTAACCCTTGGAAGTTGATTTTCTAAAAGAAATTTCGTAGAGGATCGCTGCTTACAAAAAGAAGCGTACTTACCGAATTTCAAATCTGTGCTTCTAATAGTTGAAAAACAAGAGTTGTAGTCTATTTTTATCAATAATGCCCCTCTCCGCCTTAACCCATGGCAAAATTTCTTGACAGTCAATTCCGATATAACCGTTCGTAGTGGATCGAAATTCAACAACAGAATCTTGTTTTGAAATTCCAAGTTTGTACGTTGAGTAGTTCTAAAAGTGATTTTATTTAAGCTACCCCTTAATCATCTTTGGAAGTCGATTTCTGTAAAATCCTTCTTAGCGGATCTCTACTTAAGAAAAGGAATGTGCTTTCAAAATTTCAATTCTGAAGGGGTCTATTACTTCTAAAACGAGAACACCTCCTTAACCCTTGTGAATGCACCTATTGGGAACCGCAACCATTCTTAGCGGACCCCTATTCAACAAAAGAGATAATATCACGAAATTTCCGATTTTTAGGTCTAATATTTCACAATCAGGAATTTTTGTCTATGATGCCCACTTTAATCCCCTTTAAGAGTTAATTTCTGCAAAATTCACCCTTAATTGATCTCAACTCGACAAAACAAATATGGTTAAAAAATTTCTAGTCTGTTGGTCTATCATTACAATAGCGAGAATATATTTATCTATAGCGTTTCTTTGCCCCTCTCACCTCCCCTGGGCCACGGTAGCCAAGAGGTCTAGGTACTGGATCATGGCTAGCGTGCCATGAGTTCAAGTCCAGTACCACTGAAGACCAGCCGTGTAGGGGTTAAATGCACGTTAAATCTGTCGAGAGCTCAAACGTCCTCCCGTGGTGTGGTGTGGTAGTTGGGAGAGGAGGGAGGTGTCAGCTCAGTTGTCGTCCGCGTCACTTGACCATGGTTCAGAATTACGAGGTCCGTCACAACCCGGGGTCGAATTCCGCCAAACTCATTTTTAGGGAATCTTTTTTCCTTGAAAGTAAAGTGCATACGAAATTTAAATTTGTAGGTCTAATATTTCTGTATATATCATGATGATTAATTGGAGCCTATTTTCTTCTTTATAAATATAGATTCCAATCTGAGATGATTTGAGAAAATGTTTGTTTACTAAGACAGAAGTAAGGCGTCACTTTCGACTCTATAAAATAAACTAAATTTTAGAAAAGGTTATAATTGGTTTCGAGCATTGAAGTTTGAATTTAAACGATTAAAATGTCAATATAAGGAAATAAGATTACTATAATAATAATAATAATATGTATGATGCACATTTCTTTTTTAATGTTTTAAAAATAGTTCTGAATAAAAATGTGTCATTCAGTGTTTTCATTATCAGTTATTTGTCAAATTGTTCAAGTTTATAAATTTTCTCTATTTCATTAATCATATTATTATTGGCCTAAAATACATTCCAAACTGTTTTTCATAATAAATTCAATTTTCAGCGTTAATACTGAATATATATACTATATATATGTATATATATACATAATGCTTTACGAGTCAATCCTTTAACGAAAAAGTGTCAAGTAAATAGAAATAATTATTTTGTACAGCACTGGCGTAGATTGTAATGAGCAGACCCTGTATCAAAATTATTTGAGGACTCTTTTTCGCAAAATAAATACAAATAATTTCATTAACAAAACTTTTTTGAAAAGTGTCAAAATAAGTATACTTAGACATACGTATCAAAAAGCTTCAGAGTAACATTTCAAGATTTCTTTCCTCAAGTGCATTTGTATTTACATCTGTGACGTCAATTCTTTAGCCAGCTGTCTATTACCCTTCTTTTCTTCCCAGGCACCACTAGGCAAAAAGCTTGCCAAATGGCCTCTCCTTAAAAGCAGGCAATAGGTAAGGCGCCTCCGGCTCAGCTGTTGACATTTCTTTTGTTCCATCTAACACTTAACCATGCTACACACGTGTGCACTCAAAGATCCGCTTCTGTGAGGGGAAAATCACAGGCTGTCGTTTTATGGCCCTCCATAAATACCTGTGGATTTATTGCCAGATCCATTTAAGGCCCATCCATATGATTTTCCACAATCCATGACAATGTGTCATACGTTACTTTGTTCTGGAATAGCCAAGACAATTTGGGATTGCGCATGTGAGAGTCCATGTTTTTTTTGCAATCAGAATTGAGAGAATTACATCCAGATGGTTTAAAGAAAATTATTAATTTATGAAAAAGTAAACAAACAAAATACGTAATAAAAAATAAAATACTCATTTACACTGATATAATACATTAATAAATGTACCATTTCTGCACAGTGTATTTTATAATTAATTTAGCTGTTCTAAGTTAAAAACAAGTTTAAAAATTACCAGTGAACCCAAGGGCTGTCATATAAAAATGATATCTAAAAATTAGTATTTATCTAGATGATTTATACGGTTTATAATTAATCTCTAAATTGAAGATTAAAAATTACGCGAATCACTCCCCAATGCCACTGTTTTCCACGTACGCGCGCGTATGAGATGTAAAGGGGGGAGGAATGAATAAGCAAATCCTGTGAAATCAGTAAATCCTTCACAAACACTGTCAAGGTCCTTTTATTGCATTCCAAAGCCTTCGGTATAATTTTATGGATAGCAGTGCACAGAAAAGATCGTACTTCGGAAAGACGTATATATGGATCCTTGGCAATTATCGTTTTGGTTAGAGAGACGTTTATATACGTTGGTGGCACGTAAGAGGTTGAAGTCGTATTTTAGCTTTAGCATCCAAGTATAGTACTATTGAATCAAACACATTGTTATTGTATGGAGGGGGCGATGAAAATTATAACTAAGTATTGGGTAGCGAATATTCCGAGTTTTAGGAGCACTGTTTTAATGATTGAAAACATTCCTTATATCTTTGTAATTAAACAAGAAAAACGAAAAAATCTTTTCTTTTCATGTACACTCTTTTCCAGTAATTCTAATATGTCGGCTTCAGCCAATTTTATTTTTTATTATTATTTTTTTTTTTTGCTTTCCTTTTCTTAGGCTATGAAGTCCCTGAAATACTTGTAATGTCCGCCATTTTTAAAAATAGATATAAACATTTTTAAACACCAAATTTAAAAACCAAGGACATAAAATATAAAAATAAGGCTTCAATAACATGCCTCAAAAACACCTTCGTTCAACCTCTAAAGCCGCACTAAAAATAAAGCATATAATTTATCATAGTCGATCGTCGTCCCAGAGCGTCCCACGAGGTATTACTATGCTGGTCGGTCAGTGGTAGCGAACCCCCCCCCCCCCGTTTTAATGACATTCTTACCAATCATGTATTCTCTTTTAAGGCATGGATATTATTCCTCCGGAAACATTTTATGGTTTTAAGAGTTCCGTGAGTCGACAAAATTTGAAGACCACTGGTTTAAAGAGACAGATTAGATAGTTCCGGGAGAGAAAAGAAAAAGCGAACTCTGCTTGACTTTTTTGAAAGATCTTAGGTGGTTTGAGTTCCATGGCATAACAGACGACGCTACTAGAAAGTATCGAATAGTTTATTGTCTACGGTTAATTACCTGCAGGTACAATAAGTATATGTGTTACTTTTTATGATTAAAAATTGTAAATAATAAGTAATTTCACTAAAGCTGTATGATCAGTAGCGTACACAGGACTTTTTCAATGGGGGAGTCCAGGGTGGAATGTCCACTTCTCTTGTACTATACTCCAATACGCCGCCTTACATATTCTTTTGATTTTGTCCATTTTGGGGAACAAAAAACAGTGAAAAATTAATAAATGAATGAATAATTAGCATTAATTAATAAAATTAATAATGAATAACAAATACTTAATTAAATTTTACGTACTACATACACAGGATTATAATCAATCGAAAAAAATCAAGGGCTTTAAGGGGGTTCCGGACCTGAGGACCCCCTTGTGTGCGCCACCATGTGTGATTCATCTCGCTTCCAAGAAATTAAAGTAAACCTAATAAAAAATTAGATAAAGCGGGTGCCAGTGGAAATCGCTTGTGTCCAGTATCAGGGTAGAACGGTGAAAGAGCAAAACATTTGAAGAACAAGGCTTCCAGCAAGCAGGCGAATGGAGGTAAACAGCCGGCCAGAGCGAACCTAACGGAACATCCGTTAAGGGGGGGGGGTGTATGAAAAAAAAGTAGGAAAGGAAAAGGAAAAAGAGCCAAAACATGTGTATGCAGACAGAAGGGTGGGGAGAAGACAGATACATCTTGACCCAGATACACACTAACACAGTTTCAAAAAACGAGCAGAGGCATTTGAGCGTTGTTCAATGTACAAATTAACTTTTTATGTTATGCCGGCTTAAAGGGCAAAGACCGCTTTGTTGATTTGTAAGCAAAATTTAATTTAACATGTGGATAAGTAAATAGTGTTTGTTCTTTAATAATTGGATTTTTATGATTTTCTATGGATGTAAACTTATTTCTTGCAGTTCTAGTGATATAATTAGCTATCGGCTCCATCCGTAAATCGTCGTGAATGACTTTATTTCTAACGTATCAAGGTGCGTTAGTAATAATTCGTAGTAATTTGTTCTGAAATTACTTGAATGCTTTTAGTACACTAAAAAGGTCAGTGCTTAAAGTAAACCGGGGATCATCACATTACTCTACAACCACAGAAAAAAATACAATCAAAATCGGAACATCAAATGTTTTTCCACAGCTTTGCAAACATTCCTGTTTCACTCTCAGCTGAAAGAGCGGTTGGCAGTCATGGAGTGCTTTTACAGCACTTTTGTGATGTTCGGCCATTTTAACTAGCTGGCATTATTTCTTTAATATCATACGTCAGTTGTTTTTTAAACTGTGTTCTACGGAACCTGGATTTCTATGAGGCATATCCATGTGTTTCATGGGTCAGAGTTAAAAATCGAAAATAAAATTATAGATGTGTGGGTTTCGAATTTTCTATGGATTGCATTAAAAATTTATTTCAATACTTTGATAAAAATTTAGGATTTATTGCTGATGGAACAAGAAGCAATGAAGTACCAACATATTCTACATTAAAATGTAATTTTGAATGAAATCTTGATTTCTGGTTAAAAATGTACACGAAATATCCTTAAATTTATTCAAAGGTTATAAGACTTGGTTACCATCGATTAAAACAGTTTTTTTTTTTGCGAAAATAGTTTTCAACATATGTCGGAACTAAGACAAAATACAGTAATTAATTGGATGCTGAACATGAAATATGTTTACAAATAACACAATAGAGCCTGACCTTAAACTTTTGTCCAAAACAAAGCAAGCTAACCTTTTATTAAAAAACTGAAAATTATATTTGCCCAATAAATATATTCTGAATTATTTTTTAAACTTTTATTTTACTACTAGCTGTTACCCGCCCGCTTCGCTGTGTATTTCATGATGTTTTATAAATTTTTACTGCTTATATATATGTATAAATTATTGATATCTAAGTCCTAGCATTAAGAAATCGATTGAATTGAAAAATATACTTATACCTGTAACTGTCACCTGTTGATAAAAAAAAAAGGGCAGAACTCATCTAATTTGTATTTTCTAAAAATCTCTAAAATTGAAGCATAGAATGATGTTTGCTCTTTCGTAACTCAAAAACCAAGTGGATTCCCGCAAAACCAATTTTCGATGGATCTCTACTCCGTAAATTGAATATGCAAGCCAAATTTCAAGTCTAAATCTAACAGAAAAAAGCAAAAGTTTTACTATAAATATCCCTGTAATCCCGTTGAGAGCCGTTTTCCAAAATAACCGCTCTTAGCGGATTTCAATTCAACAAAAGAAAAATGCAAACCAAATTTCATTATTATAGTCCTTGTAGCTAGAAAAAAGTAATTTTTTTTGTCAATACGTCCCAGTAACCCCCTGCAACCCCCCCCCAGAACTTGATTTGCTTAAAATTTATTCTTAGTGGATCCCTATTCAACAAAAGAAACATGCTTAACAAATTTCAAGTATATGGGTCTAACAATTAAAAACAGGAATTTTTTTCTGTAACTCCTCTTGACCCCTCGCAAACATTTTTGGGGTCAATTTTCATTTTACTCTTTGTTAGAGGAACTCTATTTCATGAAAAGAACATGCCTACCAATTTTCAAGCAGGATGATCAAGTAGTTTAAAAATGGAAATATTTATCGATTACGCCTCTTAATCTCCCGAAATTAAACTTAGTAGTTGATATTCGCGAAACCCATTTTGTAGCGGTTCTCTACTTTATGAAAGGAATCTGCTTATCAAATTTCAAGACTGTACGTCTAACAGTTTAAAAATGGGGGTAATTGTCTATAACGCCACTTGAGCCCCCACAACGCCACTTCTGGGTCTGTTTTCACAAAACCCATTTTGTAGGGGAATTGCACTCTATGAAAGGAATCTGCTTACCAAAATTTGAAGACTGTGCGTCCAATTAATTAAAAATGCAAAAAAATTATCAATAACGCCCCTTGAACCCCCGCAACACCACCTAGGGGTCGATTTTCACAAAACACATTTTGCAGTGGGTTTCTATCCTATGAGAGGATCTGCTAACCAAATTTCAAGACTGTGAGTCTAATAGTTTAAAAAAAGAAATAATTATTTATATCTGCCCTTAACCCCCGCAACACCCCTTGGGGTCAATTTTCTCCAAACCCGTTTTGTAGCGGATATTTACTCCATGAAAGAAACATTCCTACCAATTTTCAAGCAGGTAGGTCAAATAGTTTAAAAACGAAAATATTTATCTCTTACGCCACTTATTCCCCTGCAACGCCACTTAGAGGTCTGTTTTCACAAAACCTTCTTATAGCTGATCTCTACTCTATGAAAGAAATCTCTTTATCAAATATAAAGACTGTGCGTCTAATAGTTTAAAAATGGAAATAATTATCTATAACGCCCCTTAAGTCCTCAACGCCACTTGGGGGCAATTTTCACGAAACCCATTTTTAGCGTATCTCTACCCTATGAGAGGAATCTGCTTACTAAGTTTCAAGACTGTACGTCTAATAACTTAAAAATAGGAATTTATAACGCCCCTTAAACCCCCGCCCCCGCAACACCCCTTGGGGGTTAATTTTCCCAAAACCCATTTTGTAGCGGATATTTACTCCAGGAAAGAAACTTACCTACCATTTTTCAAGCAGGTAGGTGAAGTAGTTTAAAAACGGATATATTATCTATTACGCTCCTTAATCCCCCACAACGCCACTTAGAAGTCTGTTTTCACAAAACCCGTTTTGTAACTGATCATTATTCTACGAAAGGAATCTATATATCAAATTTAAAGACAGTGCGTCAAATAGTTTAAAAATGGAAATAATTATCTATAACGCCCCCTAAGCCCCTGCAACACCACTTGGGGGTCGATTTTCAGCAAACTCATTTTGTAGCGGATCTCTACTCTCTGAAAGGAATCCGCTTACCCAATTTCAAGATTGTACATGAAGTAATTTAAACATGGAAACAATTATTATTAAAGCCCTTAACCCCCCGTAACGCCCCTTGCGTTTCGAATTTCGGAAAATCCTTTCTTAGCTGATGTCTACTCTATCAAAGGAACATGTCTACCAAATTTCAAGTCTGTAGGTTGAATAGTTCCAGAGATTTCGTGATTAGTCAGTCAGTCAGTCAGTCAGTGAGTCGCTTTTCTCCTTTATATATATAGATAATAAAAGAGTATTAAAACATTTTTTATATGAATTGTCTTCGAGACCACAAACATTATGCAGTTTATGATCCCAACTTCTGCAAAATAATGTTGTACTCGTTACCCAATATTGAGCAAAACTGAATAATTTTCTAAAGGAAATTGCACTTTTTTTCGTTTGTTGGGGGGGGGGACACCTATAATGAGGGGTGAGTGAGTGAGTGAATATTAACGTCGCACTGTTCAGCTATACACGAGAGCTTTTGGCGCCCCTACACGGCGGGTCTTCAGTGAACCTATAATGAAGGAGAGGGAACAGCTTATATCAACAGATTTCAAGCTAAAATCTTAATTTAAGCAAGAACAATTTTTAAATCTGAGGTTGCAAATTCATGCAGAGTGCACAGGATTTCTCCCACATCTATAAACATTTTAATGCATTCGGAATGATGCAGTTAGGGAAAATATATGCATTGCAGTATGTGGCACGAAAAACAAAATATAAAAATAAGTTAAGCGCAGAATATGAATTGCGACTGCAAATAATTTCAACAGACATAGACTTGGACATTTTGTGAAAAATGCAAGCCAATTACTAATTATAATGCACATATAGATGACACCTGGAGCATAAATTAATTTTATTAATAAGTAATATATTTTAACATTGTATTAAAAGTTTTTGATGACAAACACAATACTTTTCTTTAATTGACTTTACATGAAGTACTTGTTACATAGTGATCTACTTCAAATATTATTACGACATGTATTCTTAATGTGCGATGGGTTCCCTCAAACATATTATAGTTCAAAGAGTTCCGGGAATCGCAAAAGTTTGAAGACGTATGTCGCGTAAACGCTTCCTCTGAATTAGAATGGTGTTTTCGTTAAAACAAATCTGAATTAATTTGTATTCCGCATAATTGACAATCTTAGGAAAGCACTGTGGTCAGAATAGTTTGATTTTTTCATTTATTTTTCTCATTCCATTTTCTGCATTTAGTAGAATTCTCATTTCACCAGTTATCATAAAAAAATGGCTAAAGGAAGAATAATTCATTTCTGGCCTTGACATAGCTCTAAGAATCAAATTGACTTTGGGGAGTTTACTTTCTTTTTGAAGGACAAATAGTTCTTAGATATAAAATGTTAGTAAAAGAAAGATTAGAAGAAATTAGTAGAGGTTTGTATGAATTAGAATTCCTATGAGTAATATATTTTCATTTTTTTCGCATTAATATATTGGGTTGTTTAGAATGTAATTTCGGTGTGTTTTTTTTCCTTGTAAAAATGGAAAACCATTTTCGTATAATGAGTAAATATTTTATTAAATTATGTAATGTCCATTCTGGTCGAATACCTTTTGCCATCTTTTTGGAGTTAGCATGATTCCACGCTCTCAAAATTTCTGTTCTTCGATTCCTCTTTTTCTTCTGTTCATCATTCGATTCTGTTCTGTTTCGAGTGATATTTGACCTCGTCATTTGGAGTAAAGGTTTTATCGTCTAAAAACTTTTATAAAGATCGGAACAAATAAAAACCAGAAGGTGCCAGGACTGGAGAATATGGTGGGTATGACAGTATATCACTTCCAAGTTATTAGAGGTTTTAGTGAGTTATCATACTTGTATCAGGTGTCGCATTATCTTGGTGGAACACTAAGACTTTTCTATTGTTCAATTCTTGAATTTTTTTGTTGTAGGGAATCGTTCGATTTGTCCAGCTGATGACAGTACACTACGGAATTAATCGTTGTGTTGCCCGGTTAAAAGCCCAAACAAGGAAAATGATTCCTTTGAAATTCCCCCAAACAAATAGCATCACCTTTTTTGATGAATATTGGCTTTCGAAATGCTTTGGGCCAGTGCATCTTTTTTAGCTCCATGATTTCTTGCGTTTGATATTCTTATAGACAACCCTTTTCTTATACCCAGTGAGGATACATTCCAAAAATGGATCGTTTCCTTGACGTCTGAGAAGCAAATCACAGACAAGAGCGCGACGAGACACTTTTCTTTCCGTGAGAACATAAGGAAACCCAATATCGAGCTTTGAGAAAAGACCTAGGCCTTTTACAAGGAGTCATGGACAGTCGAATTTGGTAAATTTAAACTCTTAGAGATCTCACGAGTTGTTATTCACCGATTTGAACAAATTAACGCCTTTATTGTGTCTATCAGCTTTAAAAGGACTTTCCAGAACGTGGTGCATTTCCAATATCAAAATTAACGGATCGAATTTTTGTAAACCAGTTTTGGCACTGGTTCTCCATACACATCGGCTATTTTTTTTTCTTTTTGCTTAAATAGCATTTTTATCTTTTCGATAGTAAAGAAGTAAAATATGCTGAAAATGCTACTTTTCAATCTTCTTATTTGAGAAGGAACCAACACAAAAACTACTGCGCAGTACCAATTGGACTTTTTCACAAGAAAGCCTTGCTATATCAGCTTTGAAAACATATAATGATTATGCGGCTTAATTGTGGCTTGTCGGGTGTGAAAATGTTAAAAATCTTCTGTCGGGAAAAAACGAAATTACCTTCTGAATAACTCAATACTTTGCTGTTTTATGTAAAACAATTTTATCAAAATGCATGATGTTCCTCAAACATTTTAAAGCAAATCATATCCAAATAATTTTTAAGTAGTTAAATAGTAATAAATTTTTACAATAAACTTACTTTATACCTTATTTTGTCATTTCAGTCAACAAATATATTTTGAGGTCTCAGCTCACGCATTTAAAAAGCTAAGTCAACCATACATAAAAAGTAATAATTTTTTTAAAAGGAGTGTTATTTCTCTACAAGAGTTAAGGAAACAAATGGAATTAAACGTTAAAAAATAATTAATAGACAAAATTGAAACCAATAAGGGAAAAAAAAACACGATCTTTTCTACTAAAAAGAAAATACGTTATAAATACATTTGTATTAAATGGGATTGAATTAACTTTCTCTCTATTACGTTAACTCGTAAAATTAGCCATAAATTCTAAGCAGCAGTTTATCTATATAGGACGCTTTTTATATTTTACTTTTTAACATTCGGACAAGTAAACTAAGTCGTTTCTCAAAAAGCTTTCCATTCTTTCCTTGTTTAATTTTGAAACAGGAAGGGGCAACCAGACGTCGGACAAACAGAAAAGGGGGAAGAGACTGGTTTTGTATAGACAAACTATTGTTACCACCACAATCAAAGTCAGGTCCTCACATATTCTGTCACAGCTACCCATCCGTCCCCTTTTCGAGAAGCTCATACATTCTTCCATCCTACAGTCTGGACTCACTGTGGTGCTCGTTATTTATAATATTCCTGTCTATATTTTACAGCTGTGTCAACATTCCCGTTCAACTCTCAGTTGAAACAAGCGGTTGGGGGTTAGTGCTTCAAACCCACTTTTGCGCTGATCGACCATTTTAATTATGTGGACTTATTTGTGTAATGTCCGATAGTAAGATCTTTTCTGAATTAGAAAGATGTTTTGATTTCAAAAATTCTGCAAGTATCTGTTTTTTGTGTAACTGATAATCTTTGGAAGAATAATGGTCAGAACAGAGGGAGTTTAAAATTTTTATGAATAACATCGACATTCTCTTTCCGTTTTCTGCATTTAAAAAGAACTTTCTTAGCAAATTTTCAGCAAAAAAAGAAGAAAAACAATCATTTTTTCCCCAGTGGATTTGATATAATTCTGAAAATTAAATTAAATACGGAATTGTTGATCACCTACTGGGAATGAAATGCTTCTTAGATGTTAGCAAAACAAATATCTTACGAGTTAAGAAATTGAAGCAAATCATTTATGTAATGATTGAACAAGTGAATATTAACGTCGCAATATTCAGCTACACGAGGGTTTTGGGAGACATACTTCGTAATTTTGTACCATGGTCAGGTGACGAGGACGACACCTGAACTCTGGCATCCCCTCTCTTATCTTCCACACCACGTGCATCGCTCCCTAATACAGACGGATCGTCAGTGGTACTGGGCTCGAACTCATGATACACCAGCAACGAGCCCACTACCTTGACTTCTTGGCTACCGCGACCACAAGTGATTAATATTAGCAAAACAAAAGAAATCGTGTCAAATTTAAGAAGTCTTTGGTGTTTATTTCCTTGAATATTTGTATTTGGAATATTTCATATAACTGAACACGATTTAAGAAAATCAAATCCCCAAAAATTCAATTTTAAAACAACCGAATTTATGTGTATGTGGAACCACGTACATTATTTTTGTGTCTTTTAAAGTTTTTTTTTTTACGTTAGTTAAGTCATATTTCAAGTTATAGACAAGAAAATGACTTTTCACCATCGATATATTCCCAAACAGAAAATCTAGTTCAGTGTATTTTTGTCGTAAGAATGTACTTATTAACAGAGTTACCGAATTCTCTCTCTCTCTCTATTGAGCCGAAGGCATTTGAAAGCATCACTTTGTAATCTAACGTGGAATACAATATCTGTACAGAAAAGAAAATTTTCGACGCACACTGAACGAACACCGACTCAATTAACGATTCATGTCGTAATTTTGACCCACGGTCAAGTAACGAGGACGACATTTAAACCGGTACATACTCCCCTCGCCAAACTTCTAAACTAAAGGAGGACTTTGAGCCTCGGCCGATTTAACGCGCATCAGCCCCTAGGTTTAGTTTTCACGTTGATTAGAAACCTATCATTAGGTTTCTAATCAACGTGAAAAGTGCAAAGATGCAATGTATCAACAAAAAGGAAACCAATGCTTATCTTATCGTTTCGTTTGCATGCAAAATAAATAGTTCTGATACACTCACTTCCAAAAGTTAAGCACGAAGATGTAAAATGCAAAAAAATCAACAAATGCTGCTTTGATTGACACAACATTTGGCAGTAAAGTAGCATATATATTTATACATAAAACAAAATCAATAATTATATACAGAAATGAAAACAATATTAAATTTTTGTAAGTTATCGGATAATGTCATTAAACAAAATTATGCATAAAGTGAAAATAAACAGCATAAAATGAAAAAAAGAACATTTAGGGTATGTGATTTTCCTCATCTGTATGCAAAGTTTACACCTTCTGACCATGCTTTCAATTAGGGGGTCAACCACCGCAGAATTAAGCAATCGCCATTCTTCTTGTAGAGCAGTTTCCAGCTCAATAAAAGTGGCTGGAGGAGGAAAACGGGCACATACAGCACGGCCGAGAGCATCCCGAATATTTTCGATGGGATTAAGGTCGGGCGAATATGCTGGCCACGCCATATGCGCAATCCCTTCACTCTCCAGGTAGTCATCGACGATGTCAGCTCCATGGGACGTGCGTTATCGTCCATTAAAACAAAAGTAGGGCCAACTGCTGCAGCCTACAATCTCACAATGGGTTCTAAGACTTCGTCTCGATATCGGACAGCCGTCACAGAACCTTGTTTAAAGATGTGCAGGTCGGTGCGGTATCCTAATGAAATCCGTGCCTACGCCATAATGCTTTCGTCTCGGAATGCGTGATGTTCGGTGATGTTTTGGGGCTGATTGCGTGTTAATTGTTTACGCCATATCCTTATACGCTTGTCATCTGGCTCCAGAGCAAATCTTGACTCATCAGTAACCATGACATTGCCCCAGTCAGACACAGTCCAATTGCCATATTCCCGGTACCACTTTAATCGTTCCCCTCTTGATTGGACGGATTCAGTAACACAAACTCGAGGCACCCGGGCATACAGTCAATTCATATGTAATCTTCGGCGTACAGTAGCTTCAGATATAGCCTTACCAATGGACGCTGTAACCATAGATGTCACACGTGGGGAGGTCGCTCCGCGATTCCGCTTGGCTACCAATTGAAATTTATTGATCTTCCGCGGGTAGTGTAACCCTAGGGTGACTGCCTACGGACAACTGTCTGTGTGGTTTACAATTATTTCCATTAACGTGAAATTACAGAATGATGAACGCCGAAGAAAAGAGCAACATCTGTGATCGACTGTCCTGCTTCAAAGCGCCCTACAGCACGCCAGCGCTCAGAATCTTCCCTTCGTTTTCTGGAAGTCATAGAAACACGTATGTCTTGAAAGCAAATTGTACGAAAGTTTTAAACACCTTCTATCAGCATTTACAATCAACTTCTGTAACCTTTCATAAAGCTGGCTACTACCTATAAGACTGCCCTTTTTGCATATTTCTTGACATGAAAGCACGATTGGCTTTTACCTAACATATTTGAAAACTTCCATCTACCTCTGCAGCGAATTGCGACCTCTTCAATTCTGATTGGCTTTCAGAAATTTGCATTTTCCTCTCCGTGCTTAACTTTGGAAGTGAGTGTATATAAAGGAAAAATCGCTCCCCAGCATCCAACCAGTGAACAGCCTCTCAGCTCTCTCCCATGCAACTTTCTCAGCAAGAAATTCAAGAGAACTTCCATCACCATAGGCATGCCTACCGGACTAGTCCTGTCAACCAACCGCCAAGAGGTATCTCTCAGCCGGAAAAAACCCACTTTCGCCATCTTCCACATCGCAGAAATCCAGATATGGGATGGAGGGCTGCTTCGCAGCCCATATGCCCACAGATTTACCGTAATCACTCACTTACTAACTGACTAATCCCGATATCTCCGGAACTATTCAACCTACAGACTTGAAATTTGGTAGACATGTTTCTTTCATGAAGTGAAGATCCGCTAAGAACGGATTTTTGCGAAATTCGAACCGCAAGGGGCGTTACGGGTGTTAAGGGATGTTAAGAATAATTGTTTCCATTTTTAAACTACTTGACATACAATTTTGAAATTGGGCAAGCAGATTCCTTTCATAGAGTAAAGATCCACTACAAAATGAGTTTGGTGAAAACAGCCCCCCAAGTGGCGTTGCGGAGACTCAAGTGGTGTTATAGATATTTATTCCCATTTTTAAACTATTAGACACACAGTCTTGAAATTTGGTAAGCAGATTCCTCTCACATAGGGTAGATATCCGCTACAAAATGGGTTTCGTGAAAATCGACACCCAAGTGGCGTTGGGGGGCTTAATGGGTGTTATAGATAATTATTCCCATTTTTAAACTACTGGACGTACAGTCTTGAAATATGATAATCATAATACTTTCATCGATTAAAGATCCCCTATATAATGCGTTTATTGAAAATCCACCCTTTGGTTGCGTTTCGGGGGCTCAAGTGGCGTTATAGGTATTTTTCTCATTTTAATTTATTAGACTCACAGTCTTCAAATTTGGTAAGCAGATTTCTTTCATAGAGTACAGTTCCCAAAATAGGTTTTACGAAAACAGACCCCATATGGCGTTGCGGGGACTCAAAGGGCGTTATCGATAGTTATTCCCATTTTTAAACTATTAGACGTACAGTCTTGAAATTTGGTAAGCAGATTCCTTACGTAGAGTAGAGAACCGCTACAAATGGGTTTCGCGAAAACCAACCCCCAAGTTTCATTTCGGGGAATTAAGGGACGTAATAGGTAAACATTTCCGTTTTTAAACTATTAAATCTACCTACTTGAAAATTGGTATGCATAATCCTTTCGTGGAATAGATTTCCTCTAACAACGAGCAAAACGAAAATATACTCCCAAGAAGGTTTGCGAGAGGTCACGGGGATTTATAGAAAAAAAAATTCCTGTTTTTGAATTGTTAGACCCAAATAGTTAAAAATATTTCTTAAGCGTGCTTCTTTGGTTGAATAGGGATCCACTCAGAATGTATTTTACGGAAATCAACTCCTGAGGGGGAGCAGGGGGTTACTGGGGCATATTGACAAAAATAAATTCCTTTTTTCGAACTACAAGGACTACAATAATGGAATTTAGTTTGCATTTTTCTTTTGTGTTGAATTAAATTCCCCTAATAATGGTTATTTGGGAGAGCGACTTTCAAGGGATTTTGGGGGGTATTAATAATAAACATTTCGTTTTTGCTCTATTAGATTTAGACTTGAAATTCGGCTTGCATGTTTATTTTACGGAGTAGACATCACCGAAAGTTGGGTATGCGGAAATCCACTTAGTTATGAAAGTACTATACATTCTATACTTCAAGTTTAGAGATTATTAGAAAATACAAATTAGTAGTTATGTTCTTTTTTTATCAAGAGGTGAGAGTTACGTATGATTTTCAATACAATCGAATTTTTAAGTCTAGGTTTTAGATATCAATAACTTTGTATATATATATATATAAAACATGATAACAACCAGAGAAAGCGGGTGGGTAACGGCTAGTAATAATTAATATAATATATATACAGTCGACTCTTGATAATTCGAAGCTGAAGGGACTAATGAAAAACTTCAAATTATCAAGAGGGTAAGAAAAAAAAACCAGAATTTTTTTTTCTAACTCATTTAAATTTTAAACTATGTAATAACACAACACTTGTACAAATGTACACCATTGTATCTTCAAGGCAGGGCCAGTGTCATCCATGCCCCATTTGGTGCCACATGCTATAAGTCACACGATGTCTATTTTTATGTTATTAATACTTTGCAAAAATTCAGAAAAAAATTATTAATCCGTTTACATTAAGAATATATTTTGCGTTGTAATATAATAAAATATTCGTTCTAATCAAGATATGGAGTTAAAAATATCTGCAAAAAGAATAAATCTAGCGGATGAAAGAAATGAGAAGAATGGTTCCCAGTTTTTTTAACAAGCAATTAAGGCGCTGTTCGTGTTCGAGGTGTCGTAAAATCGAGTGTCGGTGTCGTCCCCTCCCCCATGTGAAGCATGAGATGAGTGAAAGTTTCAAAGGAGTGTCCTAATTCCTTCCCTTTTCCTGGTCTAGGAGGATCCAATTATCATATTTGTAGAACCACACTTTAATCTCTTTCATAGCAATCCTCCAAATAAAATATCAGAAAAGTTAATTTGAATAGAGACATGATAGAAAAATCAAAAGTATGAAAAAGCATCACTTTGAAATAAATGTAAATAGTGAAAGAGAAAAAAAGAACGACAAATTAAATTTACATTCAACCATTATTTTGATTAATTTTTTTAATAGAAAGACTGAGAATTATTGGAGTAATCCAATATCATCCATTTTCAGTTTTCATGTCCTTAATTTAAAGTTACTGAGTTACACACAGCAATGATTTTGCCACTTTCTTCTAGTAAACTAGAAGTGATTTCCCTTTTGTGAGCATAATTTGTCCAGGCACAGAATGTTCAATAATACATTAAATTTGAAATAGTATATGGCTGTGAAATTATCTAAAATCTGAACTTTAAAATAACTTCAGCAATAAGTTTTAAAATTCTTATTAATCCTGAATTGTACCAATTTATTAAATGCTTTTAAAATTTCAGAAATATAATCCCTGAGTTAGAGTTGGAAAGACAGTAGTGTTTTAAAAAAGAAATTTAAAAACTGCATTCACATATTTGTTTAAATAAAATAAAAGAAACTGAATATATCACAAAGAAGTATAACATTTCAGTCAACACTGAAATTCTAAAAATCACAGCTTCCTGTTGTGAATGTGGTGGTGTGGAATTAGGAGAATGAAATGTTATTGATTAAATCCTCCACATAAAAGTATACAAAGATAGCATGTCAAGTTATTGAGATTTTATACATATTGATAGAAATTTTATACATATGAAACAATTTTTAAAAAATTACTTAACACACACACAACAGTAAATTATAACATCAAATACTTCCTCACTAAATTATATATATATTGACATAAAAATAGTTAAGAGGAATATATAGTGAGCAAATATTATTCCTTCCTATCAAAAATGCCATTTCAAAATGAATAGCTCTTCAATATATTAAGATGACAAAGATTTGAAGTTCAAAATGTGTGTGTAATATATATAGATTTTTTTTACAAATAAATTATTTATTATAGTTATACTGTGGTGAGGTAGTATGTTGGTCAAAAATATTTATACCAAAATAAACAATTTTTTTTATTTTTTAATAACGATAATTTTTAATACTATATAAAGAACAAATTAAAATTCAGTATTCATTTTTAAAAAAATAATAAATCTGCAACCCTTTTAAATTATTTTGAAGTACCTTCATAATAATAAAAAGTATGAATATTTTCAGAGCATCTTTTTCTATTATGATCTTATTTAAGTCAGGCAGTTTTTACAAAAGCTGCTGAATTGTTCATGGTCTAAATACTGGCTAAGTTGCACCTTAGTCCAGGAAAAAAAATGGGGAACTCTTGACAGTTTAAAAATTTGAACAATTATAACTTCAGGTTCTTATTAAAATATGCAGTTATATTTCCATCTACCTCTGAAATGGCACATCCTATGGACTAAGTGAAGGCATTTCTGGACAGTGTAGCATTGATAATTAAAAAAATATATGCCATAAATTTGGGACTAAAACCGAGTAGTGAAAAATTGAAGCAAGCACTGAACATTCGAACAGTAACGGAAATTTGGATAATGTACAATCAAGTTCAAAGGAAATTATTAAAGGAATAAACACAGAAAAAAAAAATGTATTAATCCTTCTTTTTAACAACCCCAAATTAAAAAAAAAAAAAAGGAGGAAAAAAACTATACATTTTTCTTCATTAAAGTAAAATTTTCGGGAAAAATCAATCTCATTTTTAAAACAAATATTTAATTTGTATATCTCAATACATCAAATTCAAATTTTTATTTCAAGAAACTATAATTCAATGAAAGAAAACAGCCACTGTCATGTAATAATAATAAATATTCTTATTATTAGAAATCTTATTTTTTTTAAAAAAAGAATTCTGTAAGAAATTTTTTTTCTTTCAAAACCTATATCAAAACCTTGCTTTTACTGAATATGTTTCCAAGCAAAATATACATTAAGTATTTTGAAAATTTATCATTATTTCCTGCCAGTAATAATTAATTTTGAAGTACTGAAACTATTTTAAAATTATCTCTACTCAATATAGCTAAAAAAAAAATAAATAATAATACTGTTCATGAAATTACTTTAAAAATTTTTTTAAAAAAAGTACATCAATACTACTGATGATTGAAATGATTATAATACTATGCTTTTTAATAATTTTTAAAAAATTTTTTCAGTTTATACTACAGAATTTAAGTTTAATCACACGTTTTAAGCATAGCTGAAAGTGAATCTTATTGTGAACAATGGTTATAATGAATTTTCAGCAAAGTAAGAACAGAACTGAAAAATAAATTATACCCTTTATATATTAGCTAAATTACAATATAAACATAATTTTGGACTGTTTTTAACTGAAAATTATATGGAATTCAGTCAATTTTTTTAGCATAAGCTGAAAATAATTTTAATTCTAAACAGTATTAAAAGCAATGCATCTAATCCTACCATTTTATAACAGTCAATATATATAGATAAATATAAAACACAATTTTCTTTCTTATGAATAATATACATATATAATTATTATATTATATATCAATATTTTTCTAGTTATGTTTCTTAGAATCTGTTTCTATCATTTAGCTTTTGGGTAGTATAATTTGTCTTATTATTTTTTTTCATTTTATTATACTATATATATACATAAGAATATTGCTCTAAATGAAAATATGATTTAATTCAGCTGCAAAAGTTAAAAGGATTTGTAACAATAATCCTCAAGGTCTGTTAGAAAAAATTGCTAAAAATGATTCAAATGTTATAAGGATTAATAAAAATTTACTAAAAATTCAAATAATCAAAATATATAAAAAAACTAAAATATTTACTCTTCTATTTTAAGTCTACAATACAGTTACGTTCTACATTGTTTTCCAGTTTCACTTAATATTTTTTAAAATTTAATCTTAATTCTTATTTTATAATCATACCATATTCTAATGTTGTGAACTTGTATACAACAAATAAACAATGAAAACATATTATATCTTAAAATTCAAACAAAAATTGAAAAAACATTGAAATTTTCAGTAGTAAAGTTATAAACAATAAACGCACAATATTTATAATAAGTTATTAGATGCACACAACTGAAACACACACTCAACACAGCATATCCAAAAAATACAATACATTGCACTTTTTTTCTAATTATTGAAAGTAGCCAATAATTCTAGAGAGCCAAATATAGGAACCCCAAAACAGTGGAATTTGAATTCCAAGGCTGTAAAAAGTAGGAATAAGTGCTGCCAACGAAATTGCGCATTACACGTCGGCCTTGTTTGTTCCTTTTATCTATCAGACTTCCGA
>BMAO01018572.1:0-23781 GCA_019973975.1 Trichonephila clavata | reverse complement strand
CGTTTTTTATATTTAAAAAGAAGTAAAACTAACGAATCAATTTAAAATAAAAAGTACTTTAAAATAGTAAGCTCATTTAGGGACCAATTTGTAATGAAGCTATGCCTCTACAGTTCTGGGGAATTTCAAAATTTTTTTTCATTTATATTATGTATATATATGTGGGTTATAAGTTTTTGTTTCTTTATAGTACAGTAAATTGACCATAGTAAACAAAAATATACATTTAATTTAAATAATTACTATGTTTTAATATAACGGGGAAAGTCATATCTAATTCCTTGATTGTTTGTTAATTAAGAATAGAAAAAATCATCAGAAATTAAAAGAACTAATAGTTAAAAAAGAGAATTTGTGATTTATTTACTTATAGTTTTTAATGGACTTCTATGTTTTCATTATGTGGTACGAAGCCAATAAAAAGAGTCAAATTAAAAGAACTAATAGCTAAGAGTTAATAATATGATTATTTTTTAATAGTGTTTGACAGATTTCTGTGTTTACTCTTTTCATGATTTCAGGTAGACGAGGGCTATAAAAAGTGTCAAGTATCTAAAACAGGTAATATGTGATTATACATATTTTCGAATACTTTTTGTAGATTTCTGCGTTTTCATTATGTGAGCAAGAATTTAATTTACAAGAGGGCTGTAAAAACAGTTAAAAATTCAAACGACTAATACAGTGTTTCTTAAACTGACGGGCGTGCCCTAATAGGGGGGGGGGCGTGATAACTCTAAGAGGGTGTGCGATCTTATTGAAAAGTCAAAAACAAAATATTATTAAGAAAGTTAATAATTTATGGAAAGATAAATAACAAAATGCATTCAGACACAATAAAAAAATACATTTCCTCTGATATAATACTCTTATAAATGTATCAGTATTGCACAATGTATTTTGACAACTAATTTAACAATACTAAGTTAAGAACAAGTTTAAAATTACCAGTAACCCTATGAGTTGTTATATAATAAATTATTCCAAAATTTAATATTTATCGTGATAATTTGTACGGTTTATAATTAATCCCTTAACTACCGGTTAAAGTTACGCAAAACGCTCACCAATGCCATAGTTTTCCTTGTAAAGCACGCGCATGGGATGTATTGGAGGGAAGAAGAAAAGGAATAAATAAAAGGAAATTCTATGAAATAAGTAAACTCTTCGTAAACACTGTCAAGGTCATTTATTGCATTCCAAAGCCTTCGTAATAACTTTACGGATAGCAGTGTACAGAAAAAAATTGTTCTCCTGAAAGACGTATATATATGTCCGGTGCTATTTTTTGGTTGAGCGAGACGTTTATGTAGTCGTTGGCCCTTGAGAGACTGAAGTCGTGTAACTTTAGCTCAAAGTATAGTGTTATTGTATGGAGAAGGAGGGGTCGATGAATATATACGATTGATTATTGGGTCATAAATAGTGAAAGTTTGAGAGGCATTGGACTAATAGCTAAAATATTTTAAAAAAACGAAAATTTTCGAATAGCTTTTTGCAGATTTTGCGTTTTCATTATCAGGACGGTTTTGAAGTACAATGTAATTTCATCTTCAGTAAGTTATCTTATCTCCAATAAAAGTTTTTCTACGAGTTTTAGTATTTGATGTAAATATAATGTTTAAAATAATGAAAAACAATGCAGAAACTAAAATTTTACCAAGCATATGAAATTGATTTGTGCGAACTTTTTCAATTCGTTGAAGATATAAAGAAAGAATAGAAAGAGAAGAAATAACTTTTTGTTCTTCACTCTTTAAAACACAACAAAGAACAAGTATTCTAGATAAAATACCTCTTTTCATAAAGGGGCCAAAAGACTAATCCCGAAACGATAAGAGAAATCCTTAACAATTGAATTACGCTCTTCCGCAATTTTACGTTCCCACCAAAAAGAATCCATCGATATCCGCGAAATATGTATAAGAAATTTCCTGCAGGAAACTGTTTCAATATTACATATGCGAAAGAATCGATTTTGTCCCGATCCCCTCTCCACCCCCTGGCTCTACATCTTTTGCCAGAGCACGCGAGGACTACCCTGCTACTCTATATCCTTCTTTTTAAACTTCTGGGCCTGCTTTTTGAGAAGCAAAGAGTTGAAAAAAATAAATAAAATAAAATAAAAAAACAGAATTCCATAAGATCGAAAAATACGAACGTGAGGTGGTTGGCGAATTCGGAAATGGAAGATTAAGCAAAAAGAATATAAATATAAGAAATCGATTTTTTTTTATTATTATTTTATTTTGGAGAGGAAGGGGTTTTCCTTTTATCCTTTCCTGCCTGCCACTCAAGGACTAAGTTTCCATTTTTGGAATGCTACTGGTGAATTAAATTCGGATTCCGGACTTTTTATCATTTATAAAAATCTACGGGATTGCGCTTTGACCTTGGATTGAAGTTTCACCGAAGATTATTTCGAAGTGTGATTGACAAGAAAAATGCATTTTTAAGCAATTCGTATTTATTTATAATTCATCGCATTACAATTTTTTGTAATTTGATTCATTATTGTGAGATCATTATAACAGTATATTTATCTCTATATTATAGAGTAATATATATTATACAGTAGAGTGGATCTTGTTAAATGGAGAAAAAAATGGTATTAAAACAGCGTTTTCAAACTTATGGAACACGTCCCCTAAGGGGGCGTGATAACTCTAATAGGGGGGGGGGCGCAAGCATATTGACAAGTCGAAAACAAAAGATAGTTTTTACAAAAATTATAATTTTACTGAAAGTAAACAAACAAATACATTCTGACCTAATAATAAATGCATCGGTACTGCGCAGTATATTTTATAATTAATTCAGTAACACTAAGTTTAAAACAAGCTTAATATTTAACATTGACCCCATGGCTTGTCATATATAAAATTATATAGAAAAAATAACACTTATCTTGATAATTTGTACGGTTTAGGTTTAATCCCTCAACTTCCATAAAAGATACGCGATTCGCTCTCCAATGCCACCGTTTTCCACACAGGCGCACGTATGTGATATATGGGGAGGGAGAAGGGATAAATAAAATCAAATCCTCTGAAATAAGTAAACTTCGCAAACTGTCAAGATCTTTTTGTTACATTCCATAGCCTTTGAAAAATTTTATGAAAAACAGTGCATAGAAAAGATCGTACTTTGGAAAGACGTATACATACGTCCAGCAATTAATACTTTGACTGAGCGAGACGTATATATTCGCCGGTGGTGCTTATGAAATTAAAGTTGGATTGTAGCTTAGCGTCAAAGTATAGTATTATTGAGTTCAATACATTATTATTGTATGGAATTGGGGCACGACGAAAAGAACCACTGTATCAAACGGAAAGTACTGAGTGGAGAAGATGTTCTCTGGTATGGAGATTAAGAAAAACAATCATAAAAAAGTAATTTCAAAATTTAACATTACCTCAATCAAAATAAATGTAAAAGTACTAAACTTTGGTTAGATTTAATTTAAGTTACCAATTAATCGCGTACGAAACAGGCGAAATAGAATTTGCCAACTTGGAGAGTTATCTTGAACGTTGGCATTGTTGTGACAGTAGTAAGTACGTTCCTTGGAAATGAAATGTTATATTAGGTACTATTTTATAAATTATCTCCCAAATATATATATATATATATAGTGTTTTTTATTCAAATTTATTCCATTATTACATGAAGCAATTTGGAAAGTAGCATCCGAAATTTGTAAAAAACAATAAGGAGCGAGGGGAAAAGGATTTATTTACATATAAAAGGTGCCACTCTCCTATATTTTTCAACACAGTCTCCCCATTATTCAAGCACTTGTCGTACCGTTTTACCAAATTACCAATTCCTTCTGTATAAAAAGTGGCCGCTTGCGACTTTAAACCAATGTATCACAGCGTTTTTAAGTCCCTCATCGTCAGCAAAATGCTGTTTCCAAGCGACTTCTTCATTGCAGTGATTAGGTGGTAATCGGATGAAATCAGCACTCACTACAGACAACGTTCCACTTCGTGATCCCTCATGTGTGTTTGTACTTCCGTCCTTGAAAAAGCGTATACATTGACGCACTACACCTTGACTGAAAATGTTTGACCCCCCCCCATATACGTCACACAATTCATGATGGATAGCCTCTGCAGACAGGGTTTTGGCCTGAAGAAATCTTACCACTCTTTGCACTCACATTTCGCGGGATTTTCTATGGTGGTACATATTTTGTCACGTTACAACTAGTAAACTCTTGGTCCTACAAACACTCTCATTCGACGACTAGAAGCTTACTGAATCAGAGATTGCTCGTGCATTCGATTGAGGGCGCTCCGAACCGTACTTCTAACGCCACCCCCAAACGGCGGTTAGTTTCCGAATTGTCTCGTATACCAAGTAATTCAATTGTTATTTACAGTCTAATTTAATTTCTTGTTAAATTAGACTATTAAAACTATCCTCAAAATATTTCGTTATCAAATAATTCCTGATTAAATATGTACCATTACTCTCCGAATCACAAAACTCTTTTCATAATTCACTTAATCTCTTATATTGTGAGTGCCAGACTTTCAATAATATCACTAAAGTCTGGAATCATCAATTAATCAGGTATTAGATTTTGGATTAATCTATCATTCCGTGTATCATGTACAATTGCATTCTCAACAGATCCTAATTTAATATATCGTTTTATCGATCATTAATAGACTGTTCAATGCAAAGGGATAATCTACTAATTTAATATGCTGCATTAATTTATAGCAACAACTAATGTACCGCTGATTGATCATCCTTATTTTTAAATTAGCGGAAAACTGTTTTTTAGAATTGTAACTATGGATGATGAGAGTGATATACAAAGTTTGGTATAAGAGACTGTTGAAGATTTTAATTAATGATTGGCAATTCTAAAAGTATAATTTTAAGGGTTACCAGAAAAAAAAAATTTAATATTGTAAAGATTAACAGTGAAATTATTATCAACCAAACAATAATAAAACTGAAATGTAACTTATTTTTATTTTTAACCAGACTATTTGGTGTACTAACGCGAAGGAATCGTTAAATTATCTCGCTTTAATTTTTACAGTTAAAGTATTAAAGTCATATTGATATGTAAAACGTTTAAAGTGTACATATTTTAGACAGTTTCACACTGGAATCATGAACTTTAAGCTGAGTTGAAGAGTTATATATATATATACATACTTGAATAAAAAACATGACAATTAAAGATTATTTTCTGGATATTCGTAGGTGCTAATTAAGTTTGTTAATTAACATTTCTTCGCTAACTAATTTTATAAAGTAAAAATATTAATTTAGCTCTCAATATATAAAAAATGTTTTTCGTGATATTGTAATAACCATGCAATCATGCCTACGTTCAAGATAACTAGCCAAAAAAACAATCCCGATTTTGCATGTGTCAAACAGGCTGAATTGACGACCATGTGTATCGTTTCATAAAAACTCGCCAATAAGATTGCGGTAACATATTATTGCTAGCTCTCACAGAAAAAATATCGCAACGATTACCTGGACTGGAATCGCTGCGTGAGAAGATAGGCGTTATCCCATACGAAGCCTTATTAATTATCAATGGAACTAATGATTGAACTGCCCAGGAAGCTGCAAGAGCTTCCAGTTAATCAAAATCTGAAAATTTTGTCGATGATGTGTTGGACGATGTAGCTTCAGTAATGCATATAACTAAAGAGGAGCGCCAAGAATGAATTTTACGAAAAAAACAAATAAATATGGTTTTAAATTTGATCAATGAGGAGGAGCAGTTGTATAATTTTTCAATGGGGTTTAGTCCATCGTTAGGCAGACAGGGATAAAAAAAAATGTTGTTACATAAAATTTTTAATCATAATAAAATAACTTACAAAAGAAACTATTTTACAATTATATTTTTCAAAGTATTGTTTTCATTTTCCTTTTTAAGAAATAACTTTTAGCTTTAAAATGCTGACAACACTTCATTTAAAATAGCTTTTGATGTTTTCAGCACATAATAAGTAAAACCGTAACTTCCCATTATAGTTAAACGTCTCTAAAAAGAATTAATTCGCGGAATAATTGCATTTGCTGAACTGTTACATTTATCTCAAAAATATGGCAACGAATTGTACAATGCGAGCAGCCTATTAATTACAACATCTATTCGTGTTGTAACCTCTTTAAGCGGAGCACGAGCTTTGAATAGTAAATATAAGGAAACAATAGTTGTATTTCGGTATTTATAGATGCATTTATTACAAAGATATGGATACGGGGTGCATAATAATGCGAAGAAATTCTATGGAAGATGTAACAAAGAAAATATATCTCCTGCAAAAATGAGATGAAATGTTATAATTTATTTAGATATTGATTTAGTATTTGATAAAAGACTTAAAGAAAATTCTGTTAATCTTTGTCTTATTGTATTATGGATCTTTGTTTCAATTTAATAGTGATGCATGTCTCTTTATACAATAAACATTAATAAGGATTGGGATTTTATGTAATTACTAGCTGGTATACCCTTTCTTCGCACGGGTGAAAGGAAAAATTAAACAATACAGATTGAGGGATAAACAAGTTTTTAATCAGTTAATTTTACGTGAATTGCAAATTAAACAAATAAAAGGCTTTTTTCATATCTGAGCTGAACAAAAAAAAACCATATTTGTTTAGTTTTGTTTTTGAAGGTATAATAGCTAATAAAAAGACCCTTAACTCTTGTGGGTCGATTTTTCAAAACACCTTCTGAAGCTGATTTCAGCTCAGCAAAAGTAACACATTGTTGCAAATTTTGTACAATGAACGCTTTAAATAGTGTAAATAATTTATATCTGGATGTATAATCCTTAATATTACCTTCTTTTGTATTTATTTTATGTTATATTTAAAATATTCGCAAGTAATGGCATTATAAAGGCGATTAAATACAAACACAGCGAAATGTTGGTGATAGAGCTAAGCTGGCATCATTTTTGGCGACCCTGTTGGCAACTTGGCGATTGATTGAACGGTGCAGAAGTTGCTTTGATGTAGCACCATCTAGTGCGGATCTGCATTAAAGAGGATAGCACAAAAACTTCCTTCACAAAAAAAAATACATATACATGCCATGTTTCATAGCAATCGATTGAAAGGTTTGGGAGTGAAGCTACATATATATATATATAATGAGAGAGAGAGAGATTGATAAATCTTTTTTACAGATATATAACTTTTATTATATTAATTTATTGTGCTTGAAGTTATTTGTTAAAAAAATTTGACTGTCAAAGTATTCGTATAAAAGTAATTTTATTTAATAACGTAAATTTTTATTACTTAGAAGGATAAATAGATATTGCATTCCTGTTCCTAAGAAATTTGTTGAGAATACATATTTTTACGTTTTTAATAAGACAAACCAACGTTTAAAATTTTTTTATCATTTCTAAATTTGATATCTTTTATGAAAATGCTTTTCGAGTAAGTTTTTAATAACGTCACGCTATAAAGCAACACGAGGGCCTATTGATGATAGCTCTCATGATTTTTAACTATGGTTTAAGTGACGAGGGCGATACTTAAATTAGTACTTCCCCTCTCCAAATTACCATGCAACACCAACAGGTTGACTTGAGACTAAAATAGATTTAATGAGCATCTGTCCCTCTACATGGACGTCATTTGCGAACGCTAGGGCTCTACCTCATGACATATTAGCCGCAAGCTTGGACAATGGCCACAAAACTCTTTTCGAATATGAGCAGACGATTATTTTAAGTTTGTTCTCTCAGATGGTGAAAAATGTCATAAAAAGCAAATCGAAGGGGGGACAGTTCCATATTGCCAATATTTATAATACAAGCAAGTTTAAAAAAGTAAATACAAATTCTATTTTCAGGGATTTTTGCAAAAAGCGGTATGTAGCTACTATTGAATAATTCTTGGTTATTATTGGTTTCTTAAGAGGAGAGATACATATATTCATTTTTATATAAATATAATAGTACAAGGAAAGAAATATTTTTCGAACATCCAAAATTATGTTGTTGTTGCTAATGTCACCTGTCCGACGGTGTCCGATCAAAACTCACGAAATTCATCGCGCAAAGAGTACATGTACGCCTGTCGTTAGCTGTAAATTATAGTACCATAGAGGTGACAATATGATTTGGCTCGGTTCCTCCCCAATTTTAAGGGAGAACACCCCGGAGGTGATCAGTAGAGTCCCACCCACTTCCATCAACCTCACGAGAGGACTTAAGGCTTGACGATTATTTAGAGTACCCCCTGTCACAAGCAGGCCCTAACATTTACAAACATTATTGCCTTAAACAAATAAGCAAACTTTTCTTTTAAATAGTGCTTCTTAGACTTTCTATATTTGCGACCCAATTTCCGGTTATAATTTCCTTTGCCCCTCTCCATTCAAACAAAAACAATGCATTGAATTCAATAATATTGTACTTTGATGTAAATCTACAATACGATTTTAATTATAAACCGTACAAATTATCAAGATAAGTATTAATTTTTTTACATATGACAATTCCATGGAGTCACTGGTAGTCGTTTTAACTTGTTCTTAACTTGGTATTGTTAAATTAAATATCGAATACGTTGAGCAGTACTGATACATTTATAAGATACAGTATAATATTTTATACATTTATTATATCAGTATAAATGTGTATTTTATTTATTACGTCAGGAACGTATTTTGTTTTGCTTCCTCTCAGTAAATTAGTAATACTTTAAATATTGTTTTATTTTCGGCTTTTCGATATGTTCGCGCCACCCTCATTGGGTTATCACGCCCCCATTGAGAATGGCACGCCCCACAATTTGAGAAACGCTGCTTCAAAAGAGATAAATCCTTTTCAATCATTGTCAGGGTCATTTTATTGCGTTTCAAAGCATTCGGAATAGTTTTATGATATCAACGAAAGAAAAGCATCAAATTTCAAAAATACGCATATATACGTCCTGTGCATTTAACACACTAGTTGAGCGAAAAACGCTGCTTCAAAAGAGATAAATCCTTTTCAATCATTGTCAGGGTCATTTTATTGCGTTTCAAATCATTCGGAATAGTTTTATGATATCAACGAAAGAAAAGCATCAAATTTCAAAAATACGTATATATACGTCATGTGCATTTAACACACTAGTTGAGCGAAAAAACGCTGCTTCAAAGAGATAAATCCTTTTCAATCATTGTCAGGGTCATTTTATTGCGTTTCAAAGCATTCGGAATAGTTTTATGATATGTTTTATGAACGTTTTATGATAGTTTTATGAAAGAAAAGCATCAAATTTCAAAAATACGTATATATACGTCTGGTGCATTTAACTAACTGGTTGAGCGAGATGTATATATATACGCTAGTGAAAAATAAGAGATTAAAAAATTTTACTGAAAAAAGTCAATCGCTTTTTTATATGAAATGTTGTAAGTCAACAGAGGGGCAAAAGCGTTTTTATACAATTCCAAGTATCAGTTGATTAGAAGCCAAAAAATATAAGAAACTTTGTGTTTTAATGCATAATACAGACAAAAAATAAGTATGTACAATGAGAGTTATTACATTATATATTCCATAAAAGAAAAAAAAAAGACATGTATGTGATGATGATATTTTAGTTAACGAGGGGGAAAAAGGGGGTAAAAATACTGGAAACCGAATATTGGATGGTGATCAAGCAAACACTTTTTCGAACTTCTGAACATAATTTTGAAATTAGAACATTTACAAAATATGAAACACATCTTACGACTTAATTTGCAGTTACAAAACATAACGAGTTTTAGTGGCATGCATAAAAACGGATAAATTATTTAAATATATGCCACTTCAATCTTATAGATTCGATTTTTTTTATTGCAAAGTAGAGGTGAAATTTTTAAAACCATTTGCTTAGAGTCTGTTTCTAATAATTTTATTTATATGTATAATATTGTTAACTGGAACATAAACTAAAAAAAATATTAACTTTGCATCAAAAGTTTTTTTTAAAAAAAAAGTTTTATTTCGCATGCATGTACTTGCTGTACACAGAAAATATAGTTAGATGAATAATTTATGTAACTAAGCTTTTTTTGAGTCGATACTGGAAAAAAAGTAGAAAATAGGTGACAATGAGACAACACCAATATTTTTTGCTTTAACTCTCAAACGGGCAATTTGCTTCATGTAACGATATATTAAAGTGTTTTTGGAATTACTTATTCAGAATATTAGGTACATTTAGTTTGATTTCTTACACCATTTTTTTTTGTGTGTGTAAGCCCCGTTGGGGACTATTAAAAAGTAGGAAACTAAATGCATTTTAATTATTTTCCGTTTTTTTTGTGTATGTTCTATTTAAAACTCTTTTATAAACTTTACTTGTATTTAACGGAATCTTTGAACTCAATTTTTACCCACTTTTAAAGGTCAGATTAACTCTAAATTTTGCTCAATCGTCAAGGACCGAGGACAATAGAATAATTTAATAATTTTGTTCCATTGTCCTGATCAGGATCATCAAGATTAAAGATTTCTCATTTTCAGATCCCATCCCGCATTTGGCGACGTATTCCAAATTCAATTTCCAGATTTGACAGCTAATTCCATAATTGGTGACTAAAAGATTAAGCTACAACTTAGTTCAATTAACTATAAAAAAGAAGGTTTTTTTAGTTTTTTTTTTAGGCTGTAATTTTTATTTATAAATATAATAAACTGAAAAAATAATGGTATATTCTAAACATTTTTTTAAATTCTTACATTAAAAATATATTATTTTCCATCAAATTTTAGGTAACACGAAAATACACATATCAGGACATCGCAAGTTGTGCACGCATGTCATGTTCTTTTTTCGTGTCCCTAAGTAGAGCTCAAACGAAAGCCAGTGTTTGAATGTATTTCCTAAAATTCGAATATGATTACCAACTTTATCCAGTCTCACTTCGTCTGAAGCCAATATTGTTACTATCCAAGAAATTTATGATTCCTTCTTTTTATTTCCGACTTGAAAATCCTGAAATCAATTGGCGTGCTAGAGGTAGACGGAAACCTAGTTAGTCCTGAGAGACTATATCTTTTCTACATGTTGTCTGAGGTGAGGTGATTATACAATAATAATGTATTGAATCCCATAATACTATACTTTTACGCTATAACTGCAATACGACTTGAACCTCTTAAGAGCCGCCGACGTATACAAACATCTCGCTCAGCCAAAGCGTTAATTGCCCTGAAAGTATATATACGTCTTTCCGAAGTACAATCTTTTCTGTACACTGCTATCCATAGAACTATACCGAAGGCTTTGGAATGCAATAAAAGGACCTTGGCAGTGTGTTTGCGAAGGATTTACTTATTTCAGAGAAGGTTTTACTTTTTTATTCCTTTTCATCCCTCCTCAATACATAACATACGCGTGCCTATGGGGAAAACGGTGGCATTGGGAAGAGAATCGCCTAACTTTTAATCGGCAGTTAGGGGATTAATTATAAACCGTACAAATTATGAAGATAAACGTTAATTTTTGTATATAATTTTATATATGACAAGCCCATGGGGTTACTGGTAATTATTTTAAAATGGTTCTTAACTTAATATTGTTAAATTAATCATAAAATACATTGTACAGTAGTGATACATTTAGATTATCACAGCAAATGTGTATGTAATTTGTTATTATGTCAGAATTTATTTGTTTGTTTACTTTCAATAAATTAATATTCAATAAATAATCTTAGGCTTTCGACTTTTCAATATGCTCCCACAGATTTATTACACCCCACAATTTGAGAAACGCTGAGTTACAAACATTTCTTTAAATCTTTAGGCTGTACTTTTGTTTACTTTTAATTTATTTTTGAAAGAGTAGTCATACTTTTTGGACACCATGTATTGAAATGATACTTTTTTAACTTAACTCAACGTAGTCAAATTTTCGGAAAGCTATCCCAATTGTTCTTTATTCCTCAATTTTCCAAATCTAGACAATGGAGTTTTGGAGAAAATATACACTGAGTAAAATCAATGAAACATAGTCACGGAATTTTTTAAAAAAAAATTGAATTCGTAATCAAATATAGGTACACGTCACTCTCGACTTGACGTTAAACAAATATATTTTGCTGAGTAGCGCATTTCTTTGAATATATGTCTCCGCGGAGCAAATTTTATTCACACCGAATATATTTCGCGTACTCTGTTATATGTCACTGCAGACAGCATGCACCAAAAAGAGTTAGGATCTGCACAATTTCTCCAAATAAAATATTCAAACCCGTCTTTTAAACAGATGTTCTTGTTTTCCTAAAATATAAAGAATGCCTTAGGCTCGGAACGTCTTCCTCTGGATGTAAACAGAGGACGGTGGATGTTCGCAGGGATAAATTTTTGAGATATATTTGGAATTTCCTGATTGATTTCAGGATTTAAAAAGATGGCATAGTTTTAGACATAGTTTATTCCGTGGATATATATATTTAGAGACATAATTTAAAAGTTGGCCTATGTAAAAATCCGTGGTTTTATATGGAAGAAACAAAACATTTAATGTCTTACTGATACATAAAATAGTTACTATAATAATATTTGAAATATATTAAATCTTAAAACTATTATACCTTTGTAATTATAATGAAATAAGATTTATATACACTAAAACTATTTGTTTAACTATTACATGTAACATGTATAACTATAATAATTAACATTTATAATTTATATAATATAATTTATAATGTTAATTAATGTAGAAAACTATATTTCTTTCAATACAGAATAATATGGAATTAATATTAAGTAAAAAACTTATACTTCATCAATAAATTAAATTCATACATGCTTCAATGTACCGATATGTAATTAAATATATGAGCGCTTTAGAATTTTAATTAAAATTAATTTCTACTTAAAAATTCATTGCACATATATGTTCTTACATGTCAAAGTATTTTTACAGTATGTGTTAATTATCAATAATTTTAAATATCAGTTCATATCATGCTTTGAATCTTACAATTTCATTAAATTAGTAAAATTAATTATAAATATATTATTTGACAATTTTTGCAAACATTAGATTTAAGTATGAGCTACACAAATACAGAGCACAATTTCCGTTTGATTTAATATTCATTAGAGCCACTCTTCAAAGCAATGGGAGGGCTTTAGGCGATCGGCTTCATAATTTTAAGCAATGCTTATATGATGAGGATAATACATGAAATGTTACTTCAATGTTAAAGTTACACCTCACGTATCGTCCTTGAGTTCCACTTCACTCCTCTTCTTTCTCCCTACATAAACGTGAGTGTCTTGAACTTCGACGGATCGTATGTGTATTAAATACTCACTTTATATGATTTCAGTGACCCTAGGGATCGCAAATGCGACTCATATACATTTCGTTAGCCATGAGTTCATGGTAGTGACCATTAGAATATTACGACAGTGACATCTTGAGTTCTTGGACACCTGCTACTTCTTGCTACGGCTGGATCACTATCTTATTAATATGCGCGGACGTGTCTTGGATTGCCCGGCAACCTTTGACACAAGAAGAAACCCTCTCCGCCCACGGCCGAATGTAACGAGAAGAAAAGATGCTGACGGCGGTCAACCTCAAACCTAGAGGGGGGCCTAGAGAGAAAAGGGAGCTCCAGAGGAAACTTCACGGTGAACGATCACCACAAGACTCCTCTCTCACAAAGCAAAAGAATTTGGGACTCTAAAATAATCTAACTGTACTAAGTTGTAAATTAATGTAAATAATAGCTGTGACTTAATTAAACTAAGTTTTTATTTATCAAATCACGCTACCTTTATTTGTTTCAAACCTCATACGAATTTAAGTTTCAAAAACCCCTCCATACAAATGGTGGAGATAATATCTACTTGTAGGGGGATATAAAAATGCATTGTCTCAATGTAGATAAATCTCCAATGTCGGGTTGCGGAACAATTTTGGTGAAATCATGAGATCTAAATTGACGATAGAATTTTTATACATGGTGCATCAGTTTATCGGTTGCAAACTTTCAGGACGCATAGAGTATATTTGACGATGGAAAATAACGTAGCAATGCATTGTCGGAAGTGCTTTCCTGGAGTGGTAGTGACGACAAAAAACACGAGAAAGACAGGACAGGAATAATAGGTGAAAACATGTTTCACATTCTTAGCATAGTAAAATTGTTGGGAACTTTTTGGTTAGTGTACGCGATAGAGGGCGCTACGTAAACCAAAGCATCAAATATCATTTTTGCTGCCACGCTCGATTTAAAGCTTCATTTCGCCTGCCAGTAAAGTGTTTGTAGGATGGAACATTGAACTAACACTGAGCTCATTGATATGCATTGAACTCGCTGATAAGTATGGAGCTCGCTGACATGCTTGAAGCTCGCTGATATGCTTAAAGCTCGCTGAAATGCATGGAGCTCGCTTATATGCTACCACTGATTGCAATGGACAAGCCGCACAACGGTAGTGCTTCCAAAGTTACCACAGGAGGTAAAGTCCCAGCCACACCTTCTTTGCACGCTTGCACCAGAGTTTGTTCGACCTCGGATTCTTCATCGAGGACACATAGAAACATGAGAAAAGAATAAGAACGTCAAACAACGTGAAGACTGAAGGATCTGGTACAGAACAAACCCAGTATCAGTATGTGTACTATCAATTGTCATGTCGGGATTTCTTATATGAAACCCTGGTGGATTTTACATACTAAATACGGGCACCCCTAGTGTTCCGTTAGTGTTCCGTTTTCATATTTCTTTTGCTGGACTACTGATAATAAATATGATTTCTCTTGTATTCTGTCTTTCTTGCTTTTTGTGTCTTACTATCGCATCAGGAAAGAGTCTCGTACCATGCACTGCTGTGTGATTTTCCATCGTATATTTGCACTGTATCTGCGATAAAATTTGTAACCACTACACTGACACACTCTGAAGAAAACAATAGGGAGATAATTACACCAGAACATTTTTCTAATGTACAACGAATTTCATATATCAGTGTTTCATATAATTAATGAATGAAAATTTCATCATTACATTATATTCTAATTACAAAGGCATGATTTGATATTTAGGGGCAGAAATTACATGTAAAATGTATTAGACGATATATCTACTACATAGCTATTCAATACCACTTATTTGGATTTCTTATTAGTAAATCTATTCCGTAAGATAAAAAGTAGAAATTTTTCAATGAAGATATTTTATTTAAATGATACAAATAAAAAAAAAGAATATGTTTAGCATAAATAAAAGCTTTATTTTCAATGTTAGTATTAAAAATAATAAACGGTGCTTTTGTTCCGAGAGAAAATATTAAGGAATTATCTGGTCCGAAAAACGCGAAGCATAACATTCATTTTAAACAAAACACCCGAAGAACGAGGCAATAAAACCCATCGAGATTATATTAAAATTTTTTTTAAAAAACGGGAAGCAATTTCCAACAGCCCTAGACGTTTATTATTTCATTCAAAACTACTTTCGGATTTGAAAGACATTTTGTTATTTTTAAAGCTGCTAGAAGCAATTTATTTTCTTAAAGATGTTCTTTCTAGCTTTTTGAAACAATGTAATTGAGTTCTCTGTTTTTTTTTATTATTATTTTTTCGCATTGAGATTACTAAGAAATAATTTTCACGAAATACGCATATGGAAATGGTTCCCCAGGAGTGTTTTTTACCCTTTTTTCCCGCTTCAGGAAGATTTTCGTTATTTATTAGAAACTAATTAAGTCTGTTAATGGGCAGAAGTAAAAATATTCAAGAAATTAATTAGCATATAAATGCTCCACCTTAATTAGTGCGTGTCTGTTCTAATCAAAATATGAAATTTTCGATTGTTTTCATTTAGATGGACCTTTGAAATGGTTTAGGCTTTAATTACTTAAAGAAAATTATTACTGAAGTGTTTATTTTATATATTCTATTTTTGTTAGAATAGTTTTAAAAGTTG
This sequence comes from Trichonephila clavata, assembly GCA_019973975.1. Lineage (NCBI taxonomy): Eukaryota > Metazoa > Arthropoda > Arachnida > Araneae > Nephilidae > Trichonephila > Trichonephila clavata. Next base: position 7,829 of record BMAO01018572.1, on the reverse strand, counting down.
GTGTTGAATGATCACTTGTTCGATTTTTTTTTGTGCGTGTTTTGTCGAATGGAAAAATCATATGCATATAGCTGTCAGTAAACAAAAGCAATTAGTAATTTCTTTAAACATTTTTGGAATATATGCTGAGTAATATTTTATCTTTGAGTCTCTCAATTTGTAACACCCCCTCCTGTCTACCCTGTGACCCTGCTAAAGGTTTTGGAAGAAGTGAAGATTGATTCGACTTGATAATTTCCAATTATTTATTCAACGCTTTAATTAACTCAAAAACAATTCAATGAATCAGAATAAATAAGATGTTTCCGATTATCTCGCAAAGGTAAGGAGACGAGAGTCATGTTTTTGGAGAACACTTTTAATAATTGATTCACTTTGTATTATTAATCTTCTACCTTAATATTGCTTTAAACGGTAGATATGTAACTAATTGCTACTTAGACCTCTTAATAATTTAAATATCAAAACGTACTGTAAATGCGACTAATACCTGAACTGTGTAGGCAGTCTTCTTATCTTTTAATGCGTAATCCTTCAATCTCTTTATAATTCCAACCTCCTTTCTTTCTTCTCTCACACTGACTTACAAACTCTCTCCGTAATATATCTCTTTGACTTATATGTCACTTTGTCACGCTTTAACTAACTTTTCCAGCAAGCGAAAATACGATCGACTCCTACAAATATCCAAATACTGTTTTTTGAAAGAAATGACATTTCTTATGAACTTAAAGGGTTGTATTTCTATAGGCATACTATTTTTTCAAAAGCTGCAATAATGCTTGGAATAAATGACTTCAAAACATAGGAGTATTGCTCATACGGATATTTCAAGTTTCTTCGTAAAAACGGGGTTGAGCGTTATACTGCGAATGCATCCTTAACCGCTTCCCTTACAAATTTTTTTGAAAGAAATTGCAAAAAATCATCACATTTTTTAATTTTATTATTAAATACAAGGAAACGAAACAATATAAAATATGCAAGTTTTAAGTGGGACTTAAAACTTGAAAAATCATCCCTTTCGCTATCTTGCATCATCGCTATTATTTAATATATTTTTTCAACGGAACTATCCTTCTTTAGACATAACTAATCCACAATCCGACGTGTACTATACAGTAAGGAAAACATGCGACCTATCCCGCTAAAAGATCCACGAAGCCAACAAAACTTTGCAAACTGATAATCAAAAAGCTGAATATTTCCTTCCATTTCCTCCAGGCCGGGCAAAATCGTTATAAAACAAATCGTTCTGACAAATTCTGCTTCGCCCGAGTTTTTTCGGGATAATAATTAACTGCTATACATACGAACCCGAGATAACTCGGGATAAGCAGGAAAGCGTTTAAAATGAAAAATTGCAGCTCCAAAGTATGAGCGCGTGCTATACGGCTGTGCGCGTTATACGCCGGATTTTACGGTATATATATATAATGTGTGTGTGTGTGTGAGTACTTCAAATTGCATAATATTCATGAATGTAAGAAAAGTATGGAATTTATTCAGAGATATAAAAGCAAGACTTTTTTCTGTCCTCCATATATAAAAAACTCAGACGTCACTATATTTTTGCACAATATATTCTATACAGTGTGGCATATTTTTCACTACTATACTGGCTTAAGTTGAAACCAATTCATTTTATCCAGCACAAAATACATTTCATATTTCATCTCTTGTACTGTAACACGAAATAGATATTTTTTTTAAATAAACATATTGAAATGTTGAACATTTGTTGAAAGTATTCAAAATTTGAATATTTCTAAAACCTTTAAGCGCACAATACAATAAATTGCTACACGAGTTTATATAAATGCCGGGTTGCTTTTTTTTTTAAATATGATCCAAGAGTTCAGACATATTCAAAAAATTTTCAATGTCTTTCAGTCTTGTTTTGCTATTTTCCAGTCCTGAATTTATTTTACTGGTAACTGCAGCTACACCACGGTTGACATAAGCAAGTATCCGTCATCCATATTTTCGAAATTTACCTTTATTCTTAAATATAGGTTTTCATAAACTCCTCAACTACCGTTTAAAAGTTATGTGATTCGCTCCTCAGTGCCGTCGTTACTCATATAGGCGCGCGTATACGGTGTATTGGGAGAGGAAGAATGGCAGAAATATATATAAATATAAGCAATTTTTTTCTCTGAAATATATAAGTCCTTAGCAAACACACACTACCAAGGTCATTTTATTCGAAGTTTTACTGATAGCAACGCAAAAAAAAAAAAAAAAAACGAATCGTATTTCGGAAGAATGGATATATCCATCCAGGGCACACAACACAACGGTTGAGAAAGACAGATATATCCATCCAGGGCATGTAACACCATGGTTGAGCAGGACGGATTCTTACGTCGGTGGCAAATAAGATATACGACTACCCTAAAATTGTGAATTTTTCCAAAAATTGGCAGGTTTTTTTCTGATTTTATTTTATACGCCAACTTATTACCTGTATAAAAATACCAAGTTTATCATTTTCCGTTCACTAGAAACAAAACTACAAGTGTTTTAGTTTAAGCAGATACCATTACTTTACGCAAGATGTCATACTTTATAACGCGTTTTACTCGAAATGTGTATTTTTGAAAATACTCAAACGGGTACAGCGGTAGCTAAAAAAGTTTTGAAAATAATTAACTGTGAAACTTTGTGTATGTTTTGTATAAAAGTAGAAGTGTTTTAATCTTCAGATTTATCAATAACTGCCTTATTACAAAATTTACAGTCCCTTATGTGAATATAATCACTGTTTTTTTTAAACAATTTCATATAATAACTGAGATAAAGCGCTATAGTTTTTGTAAAAAAAGAAAATATCTCTTATCCTGGAGGTCATTTCAGAAATGAATAACATTAGAATAAAAAAGTTGAAATATTGTTCATAAACCTTTGGTACAGAATGGACCCGTTTATGCTATTTTGTGTAAATTTTTACCTATTTTTTCCCATTTTAGTAATAATTATTTCTTTTTCTCTTCTTATGTTTAGCATCTTTTTCTTAAAATGTACTAAACAAATTTAAAAATAACCAAAAAAATTCCCATATCTCCATTTAAAAAAAAAAAAAAAGTTGTCGCAACCAGTCGGATTCTTAAAGGGATTACTAGCAAGTAAAATAAAAGTATTAAAAATATAGGAAAGTTATTCTATTACAAACATGAGTAAAACGTGATTCAGACTCTGAAATTTTTAATGTAGAACAAGCGTCGGCAACCTATGAAACGCGGTACAATTCTCAGTGCCACTCTACAATATTCAAGAAATTTGTATATTTTTGAATGGATGGGAATTGATAATTTTAAATGCCCCTTATTGGACCAAAATCTTCAGAATTTTACCAAAATAATCTGAAAATAAAACTGACAATAAATCGACGGGTATTTTAAATTGTCATGAATGGAGAGATTTAGTTGTTTGCAAAAATTGCACGTGCTTTGCTTTTCAGCTCTTGGTTCTATATATCTATATGAAAAAAAATTTCTCATCCGAAAAATATTTTGAATAATTAATTTTAGCGAATAATCAATTTAATAACTTAATGTTTTCGAAATCGTGTCATATTGAAAGCCACACATTATTCGTCTGACGTTGCGATATGAAGTTGAGCGGTGCAGGAACAAGGTTCGGATTAAAATATTTTTTTCTTTAACTATAATGAAAAGGATTATTTATATTTTATGTTGTTGATTTCTTATTTCAATACATATGTTTGAGAGATGCATAATTTTAATTTTTCATTTATATTGAAAGCATATTGATATTTAAGGTTATTTTTATGAAACAAATATATCTTAAAAATGATGCGTAATTAATACATAATATAACTCGAAATCTATATTATTGACCTCTACTCCCCAACTCAACATGTATTATAGTGGAAATCGAATTGTTTGAAACATTTCCTTCTCTGTGGCACCCTGAATCACATTGTTAGAGTGGGTTGGCATATCACAGCTACAAGATTGCTGACCCCAGGTATATAATGACTGCATGCAGTTTCTTTAATGTTTTGTTAAATTTCTGTATGAAAGCTTCATTAAAATCTATGTAACTTAATTAGCTATGATTCAATTATCTTAATACAAATTTATATAGAATTAGAGGAAAGATAACATTTCAAACTTTATGGTTAATGCTTTTTAAATGGAAATAAAATAAAAAAGGATTACATATATTTTTCTCTAAAACATTACATAAAGCAATTGCTCGCTATTTTAATTTTATAGGAGCTTTTCTATTATACATGTAAATAAAACTATTTTCTCAATAGCTCTTCCACCAAACAATTAGCTTTAAAAATAAATACGAAAGGTTATATAAACGTATATTGTATGAATAGTTGCGAGGTTTCAAACAATGTCAACGTTCGTATTTATTTGACAAACTTCTCTTTAAAAAGTCAGGAATATAACTCATTTTAATAAATAATAGCTGGTTTGGAAATATAAATGGAAATAATGGATTTAGAAATAATAGCTGGTTCTGGAACACTTTTGGAACATAAGAACGAAGGTTATTTAATTGGCAACAATTTATTTTTCAATTATTTATTCACACATTACCTCAACACTTATATCCAAGACATTTTGTTCCATTCATATTTCAATCATTACTTTTACAGGAATATTATATTACCGACAACGAAAATACAGCTTTTTGCGTGCTTTCTATTATTAGCTTCTTACGTTTATTCGTAAAACCTTGTACTATTGAAATTTCGCCCAACAACTTCAGCAAAAAATGTGGCTTAGAGTTAAGATTGATAGAACTTGGCATGTGTATTTTTTATTTAGAACACCGAAATGTGTATTTCGGAAAATAGCAATTAGTAAATAAAACATAATTACTGTTTACACAAGCGAAGTTTTGCGATAATTATATGCTTAACTTCAAGTTGAAGAGTGTACTTACCACACCCAAATCAATCATAGCTTGACTCAAATTATATTCCGTTACCGCTTCCCAAGAAAAGATTCTATTTCGTTATTCTATTTTCAATTTCATTATTCTTTCAACGAACAACATAATAAAAGGACAGATGATTAAAAAAAAGGGGACAGTCCACTTATGGAATACAAAACTCGCAATTACTCTCAACTCCCCCTTTCCCCTCTGCAATCGCAAGACAAAGATTGTTATTGCATTGCTCGCAAGGCAATAAATTTCCATACAAACCCGAAATAACATTCGCCTTTGTCACAAAACAAAAACTAATTCCCTTTGTAGAGAGACAGACCCGAAAATTGCCTGTACGAGTCGAGTGCCAACTCTTCAAGAACCGCTGGACTAAAACAAACTCCTAAAAATTAATCATGGCTGGCTTTTGTGTTTTCACTTGCAAACACCTTTTCCCGCTCTTCAGAATGTTCATAACAAAGGCTAAGAAAAGAAACATTCCTTTTCCAAGACCAGTCGCCACTTAAGCAGCAATGAAACTTGCGGTTGCCACAAAACACGAAGTAATTTCGGTCTTTACCAAAGACGCATTTAAATCTTCTTCCAGGCTAATGAGAGCGTGGCTTGGCTCTAGCTCGAATGTTTGCTGGTTGGCGAAAAGGTCTGCATTCTCTTGAAAGGTTATTACGGAAGTTGACGTTAATGACAACATTGCCTGGTTCGAGGTTACGCGCGCAGGACTGTGGCAGGGTGACTGTTTCGAGGTTACGCACAGAAAATGTAATTTCGTTCTCCGTTAGGAATATTTGGAAATGTTTAAGAACAAAAATTGTTGGACACTCAAATTAAATCGTAAATATTCCAACATCGTGGAGGGGGTGTCTGAGCCCGGAGAAGGGTAATAAATCAGATGATATTTCCTGGATAGCTTATTTGTTTATTCATTTTTCAATTTCTCGTTTTAGTGGGTGATGTTTATAAGATTAGGGATGGATTCCAATTTCATTTGTAGGGTTTTATGATTGCCTGGAAATTTGATTTATAGTACTATCGTCATTACATAAATATTACTTTTGGCTGGAGTTAAATTCTTCAGAAGAACACTGGGTGAAAGAGCATTTTATTTTCGAACGGTATGCATTTAAATCAGGATTTCTCAAACTGTGGGATGCACCCCCTTTGGGGGATGTGACAATTCTTTGAGAGGGAAGCGAGCATATTGAAAAGTAGAAAACAAATTATTATTTTAAAAAATAAATTTATTGAAAGTATAAACAAAAAAAATACATTCTGCATAATAAAAAAATAAAATAACATTTAAACAGATAAAAAACACTTATAAGTGCATCAGTGCTACGCAATGTATTTTATGCTTAATTTAACAATACAAAGTTAAGAACAAGTTTAATAATTACCAGTGCCCCAAGGGATTGTCATAAATAAAATTATATACAAAAAATAACACTTATATTGTTAATTTGTACAGTTTATAATTAATCCCTTCAATGCCGATTAAAAGTTACGCCGATTCGCTTTCCAATTCCAACCGTTTTCCACGTAGGCGCACGCATGTGATGTATTGGGGGGGATATAGAAGCAAATTATCTGAAATAAGTAAATTCATCCCAAAAACATTGTCAAGGTCATTGTTAGTGCACAGAAGATCGTATTTCGGAAAGACGTATATATACGTCCGAGGAAATTAACGCTTTGGCTGAGTGTAGCGTTTATATTCGCCGTTGGCACTTAACAGATTAAAGTCGTATCGTGTCGTATTTTTCGTCAAAGTCAGTATTATTGAATTTAATATATTGTTATTTTATGAGGGGACGAAAATTATGATGGAATATTGGATCACGAATGTTGAAACTTTAAGAAGCACTGATTTAAATATTAATTTTCCTCGGGGATATCTTAAAAATAAATTATGACGTTCAGAAGTGTTTATGTTACAAAAAATAACTTTCTGAACTTCTCATAATTGCTCAAGTTTCACTGTTCTTGAGTTATTTTGAAACAAAAGTAAATTAACAATTTTTACTGTTGTATTCTATAAAACCGGATGTTCCTCTGAAATGAGATTAAAATTAACAATCTTACTTGTTGGTCGCCTTTTCAATGTTTCACTATAACGTATTATAGCTCTGCTACAACTTACTCGAATTATAAATTTATTTTAACTTAGGTTTTTGATTGATATTTGATTTTACAGTACTTGACTATCCATCCAAATTTTACTGAGTTATTTCTTTTAAAAAATGTATTATCCTGTAATAAATGTTTACTTTTGTACAAGAAATACTTAGAATTAATTCATATCATTGGAATACCAATTAACTGTATATTTGATTACCTTATGAAAAAAAATGATAGGTTTTACTCAAATTTTTAAAAAACAACGTTGTATCTTCAAAATTAAAGTAAAATATTTAGTGTCTTGTTTGGTTTAACTTACATTTTACTTGTAGACCAGAATCTTTTATTAAATAACGAGAATGTAATAAAAACTACAACGTATATATATATATTTAGTTTTTGTAGAGTGTGAGAATTTTATAAACTTATGTTGTGATACAATTTTTTAAGAAATCTCACATTGTAATGTGTTAAATTTTAAATAGTATTTTTACGACTTTGTCGCATTTGAATTTCCTTATGAAAGTTAAATATTCAATTTTTAATATGTAGCGTCTTTACCTGATTATATATACTTGTGTAGCATTTCAATGTACATATATTTGGTTTTCGACGCCAACTAAGATTCGTCTCAATTATTGTAACAGTGCAACTGTTAAAACCATGACAAAAAGTTGGCGTCGAAAACCGATTTTCCGCCAAACTAACCAGACCGGGAGTGCATTGTTACAACAATGCAGGCAATTCATTCTCTTTTTTCAATCCCTACTATCAGTTCA
>BMAO01018571.1:0-19480 GCA_019973975.1 Trichonephila clavata | reverse complement strand
GGGCTGGAATTTTTTGAATAGCAGAGATCTTCTCTTGGTCAGCTTCAATTCCATCCTCGTTATCCAGAATCCCAGATATTTCACACGGTCACAGGCAAAGCGACATTTATCTCGGTTTGCATGCGTTTAAAGATATAGAGTCTTTCAAAAACTTTTTCGAGATCTTCCAGATGTTTGTCAAATGTTTCTGAAGGACAATGATGTCATCTAGATAAGAAAGTGCGAAAACATTTTTCAAGCCACTTCGAAACTTGTCATTAATCTTTGAAAGGTGGCCGGAGCATTCCGTAGGCCGAAGGGCATACGTAAATAGTGGTAAGTTCCAAAAGGACAAATGAAAGCAGTTTTGTCCTGGTCAACATCAGCAACCTTTACTTGATGGTAGCCTGATTGCAAATCAATTGTTTAACATGTAGGATGTCGGTGTAGCTTCATTCAATAGATCATCCATTCGTGGTAAGGGGTAGGTATCCACTTTCGTAACAGAGTTCAACTTCCTGTAGTCGACACAGAGACGTACTTTCCCATTTGGTTTAGGAACAAGTACCACAGGTGCGGCGTAGGGAGACTCGCATTCTTCAATTATATTTTGCTTCAGCAGTTCTTCGATCTGTTCCTTCAAAATCCCTTTCTTGATAGGATTCATCCTGTAGGGAGACGTTGCTATTGGGGGGTGATCACCCGTGTCAATACGGTGCTCGATAAATGGTGTGGGCTCTCCCCCTGGTTGGAAGCATGTCTCATTTTTGTCCAGGAGTTTATTGAGTTTTCTTGCCTGTTCTCGAGATAGATGTTTAGCCTCATCCTCTCGAAGGTCGAACGCACTGATGTTCAAATCTTTTAAAGTCTTCTTGAAGAATATGTACTGTTTCCGAGGATTTTCGGAAAAATGCCATTTTCCACCCTGGACGTCAAGAACGATTCCAGCTGCATTGAGGAAATCCAGTCCTAACAAAGTCTTATTCCCTTTTGCTTCAGGTAATACTAGAAATTCTGTTGGAATACTTTGCCTTCAATATACAGGTCGACGACAGTTCTCAGAGCTGTAATGGTCTGCCGAATTCCATCAGCCATCATAAAGGAAATCACCTTGTCGTAAAGGTGATACCGTGCTCTTGTAGGAATTTAAATAGCTTCTCACCTGCAATGGTATGGGAAGCACCAGTATCAGCACATACAGCAATCTTTTCACCAAAAATTTTGAGAACAATCACACTTGAGGGATACAAGTCTGAGTTCAAGTTGAATAACGTCATACAGTTCACTTCTGTTTCTATTTCATTTGTCCTCGTGCAGGTAGGGCACTTTGATTTGACGACTCCAGGAGTCCCACATCCGTAACACTGTATGGGCTTTCTTTCTTCAGTTCTAGAACTTGGGAATCTAGGCACTGTTCTAGAGGGTCCTGGGAGTGGTTATCATGGTATCCTCCAACAGGTTGACTTTTCTTTATTGGAAAGGGTTTCCTGAATTCTTCTTTCTTCTTGAAAGTCTGATTTGGATTATTTTTTATTGCAGGCCTTAGGCTGTCATATGCGTCCAACTTCTCAGCCAAAGGATCGTTCAAATCAGCCAAATATCCAGAAAGTGTTCTTTGCTATTTGCTGGAGTTTTTCTTTTTATTTGATCAGCAACTATTAGACTTTTAAGTTGATCAAACGTGGTTATCTCAATTCTTTGATCCAACCTTCAAAATAAGAATTCAATTCGAAATAAAAGTCTCGCCATTTGCATCCGAGTTTTTCTTCTGTTGGGAGAAGTACTGCCTAAACTTATCTCCTGTAACTCGAAATCTTTGAGAAGCATTCCTTTTACCTTTTCATAGTTTTGAGCATCATTTTCATCTTCTCTGCGATGAGCTGAGCTATATCAGGTGGCAATGAGCCAATCAGGTATGCAGTCCAAGTTTTTTCAGGAATGTTCAAGAACTTCGCTTGACGTTCGAAAATTGTCAAGTATAGACCCATTTCATCTTCCTTTGAGTTGAATCTCGGAATAATTCTATTTAACTCAAGCTTCGGGTTTTCTAACTGTTGGCTTACAACAGGTGCTTGTGACAGCTTCTGCATTTCAAGTTGAATTCTCAACTTTTCCAGTTCGAATTCTCTTTCTTGTTGTTGGGCCACAGCCACAGCTTTCTGTTTATCCTCCAGTTCCATAGCTTTTTGTTTTTCTGTTGTTGTACGTTCTTCTACAATGACGTTGAGCACATCTTTGACGAATTCCTCATCATATCCATCCCCTATTGGTTATGAGATCTTTTAGTTCAATAATTTTGAGATTGTTCGACGGAGCCAGACCCAATTCTGTTGCCAACATCCTTAAATCCTCTTTTTCTGAACCTTCCCAAAAAAGCCATTTTTTTTGTCGTTTTTTAGTCTATTTCAAATTTAGCTAATTAATGTTCAATTAAAGTTAATGAATTAAAGTTCATTCAAAACTATTAATTCTGAGATCTGGAAATATTATAGTCAAACAATTCTTTATGCAATCTGAAAAAAAATTTCTGTACATATAAAAAAAAAATACTCTATACTATAATGTACACTAGCTGAATGACAATAAAATTCTCTAATTTCAAAATGTGATAATTAATTTACAAATCATTATTAATGATATTAAAATAAAACAAATTTCTTCAATATCAACTATCTTCTAATTTAGTACATCAAAACCAAAATAATAATATTTATATAATATTCATTATTAATCAAAAGGAGTTTCAGCAGTTAACATGAAATGGATTAATAAAAACAATTCAAATACGTTTAAATAGAAATACCGTTCATAATTTAATTCATTCACTGAAGTTATCAATAGTACAAACTTGTTTTACATTTAGTAGAAGTACTTGAAAATATTTTCCAAAAATTTTAAATAAAACAGAATGTAAATACTTTATCAATAACATACAAGATTTCAAATGTTATATAGTAATACTTCGTAATCAATCATATACTTTCAAAAGAATTATTATAAGAATTGCAATAAATTTCTTGATAACAAAACCATATACGTGTTATTAGCATAAAATTCTTAATTAGGAAGAAAATATGCACTCATAAATAATTAACCTTCAATTAGCTTTAATCAGATCAACCGATAGAATGAAAATTTCGTTTTCAAAAGATTAGGAAAACTGACAAATGAATATCAACTTTAAATTCAATTATGTTGTTTTCCTGTAACACACAATATATACTACGAATAATAATAATAATCTTATACACACACACAATAACAGAGCATGATTATTTAGAATAAACAACACTTATCTGTTAACAGGTTTTCTGGATGAAAATATTCATTCGGGATGACAAACACTTCCACCCTAAGGCTGTGGGGGAAAAAAGCGAGAGAGAGCTGGGGTTGGGCCGACGTTTGGGCGCCAGTTGTAACTGCCGCTTACGTCATTACTTGGGGGTAACAAAAGTAATTAATAGAATCTCGGGGTTAAATCAATAAATTTAATGACATAAGATAGCACAGTTACAAAGAACAGACACTTAGACAATTACAAGACAAACATTAAGAGAAAATAAGTAAAGTTTACATAGTCCAGGATTTTTTTTTTTTTTTTAACGTTTATAAACCCCGTGCACCACCGAACGTATAACACGGGGGTAAACAACAGACAGAAGAGAAAAGATTACAACACAAACATCCATGCCTTCTCCGGGATTCGAACCCAGTCCCTGCGGCATCGCAGTCAGCTTCACTGACCACTATACCGGATGGGCGGCATATAGTCCAGGATTGGACATCGAAAATGGGGAACGCACGCTTGTCCAGATCCAAACTCTCTCTGACGGTACTACAGTGTTTCTTACAGTCACACTTCCGGTCCAAGACAATACTGTAATGGCGGCACCAACATTTCGATCTTGGAACTATACCGTGCGTTACAAAACTCATATTTCTCCATGTTGAATTTTTGTACATATACTGTTATTCAAAACCCTAAGGCTTTTTGATAATTGAAGTATGGATTTGAAATTTTTTATACATGTTCTGAAATGTATGTTTTGTAAAACTGTGCATGGAATTAGCTCTAACATGTTTAGTACTTTTTCTAAAAATTTCAAAATCAAAATTAATGTTTTTTTTGGGAATTTTTGGAAGTTTAACTATAAAAAAAAAAAGAGCAGCGGCAGAAAAAAACCCATGCACAGTTTTATGTAGTATATTATAAGGTACTTGGGAAAAAAATTTGAAAGAAAAGAGACATATTTCAAAAAGCCTTAGAGATTTAAAAAATGCTTAAAAAAGCTAAAAAAATTTTAATTTTACAAACATTTTGCAACAAATTTAAAAAAATTTGTATGGAATTATTATTAAATATTAACCTTTTTATAAAATACAATTAAAACCAAATATTAAAAATAAAAAAAAATTGTAAAGATGGTACCAATCGCCTTAAATCAAACCAAATCTAATTTGGGAGATATATGTGCCGCGAAATGCATTTTGCCTAACGGTGAACTCATTGTTATCATTCCTTTTTATGTTTCTGTCAATTAGAATGTTACTGACATAATAGATTGTATCCAAGAGTCACCATTAGCATATACAGAAGGTGATTCTAAACTATTGAAGAAACGGTATTATGTACTTCCACTCAGACTTAGCGGCGATTTCAATAAAAATGAAGGAAGGATTGAGATTTTAGTCCAATTTTTAAAATCAGAGCTTAATTTGGATTTCGTTTCTGGTAGAGCACTGGGGATGACTAGGTATGGTAAAAACAGTACTTACATATTATCGCAACAATCGCCAACTCTATTAATACCTCGCCAAGTTGGCACCTCGATTTCCTAAGAGTCGTACGAGCTGAATCGGCAACCAGGTGCTTCGTTTCATATAATGTTGCCAATAGGTTGCGATAACACGTTAAGTACCGTAACAACCATTGATGCAATGTTTTCACGATTCGTAAATCACGTATCTCTATCGACGTATACGCGTATTACGTTACGTTAAAGATCATGTTCCGCGATGGCGCGGGACCCCGCAGTGATACCTGCATGCGTAGATTACAGATTCATTGGTGCACGAATATTCGCTGCAGAAGATACGTCTACGTTCCATGGTCTAGCGGTCGCTTATAGTTGTTCAAATATTCAACTTGACAATTTTGTGTTACTTGTATTTTTGTATAAAAAATAGTAATCTGTTATATTTTAAATGAGGGGTTACAATGTTGAAAACAATTTTTAAGAAATGAGGTTGAGATATAAAATAAATATTGTACTTTTTATAGCTCACCACACCTACGTCGTGGGGTAGACCACAACACATAGAAAGAATTAGAAGTAGCCCGTACCCTGGAAAAGTATGCTAGGCCCAGTTGTAGAGTTATAAAATATTTGGACAATGCAATTTTCTAGTTAACATGCTTAATTGATTAAATTTTCAAGATCGCAGGTTAATTTAAGCTAAAAAAATGCATTTCAAACGTGAAATGCCGTTACATTAATAGCCGGTGTAACCTCCAGAATTTTGAATGCCAGTCTGCAAGCGTGCATGCATTGTGTCATACAGATGATGAATGTCACTTTGTGATATGGAGTTCCCCGCTTGTTATGTCAATACTGGGACGGTCAGTGCTGGATGTAGATGATACTGGAGTTGTCTCCAATGATATCCCATACATGCTCAATTGGAGACAGATCTGGTAGTCTCACAGGTCAAGGTAACATGCCAACACTCCGTAGAGCACGTTGTGTTACAACAGCGATGTGATGGCGAGCGTTATCCTATTGGAAAACTCCTCCTTGAATGTTGTTCATGAATGGCAGTACTACAGGTTGAATTACCAGACTGACGTACAAATTTGCAGTCAGTGTGCTTGGGATAACCACGAGAGTGCTGTCATAGGAAACTGCTCCCAAGACCATGACTCCAGGTGTATGTCTAGGCCGCAGACAGTTTGATTGTAAGCGTTCCCCTGTGGCCTCTTTCTGACCAACAATGACACCAAGGTAGAACCTGCTTTCATCCGAAAATACAACAGATCTTCACTCCGTCCTCCATTGAGCTCTGGCTTCACACCGCTGGCGTCGCAAACGGCAATGGCTTGGAATCAATGGAATATACGCTACAGGGCGACTGTGTGTGTGTGTGGCTTGGAGCTGTCCTTGAAGGAATCGATTTCTAACAGCTCGTTGTATCACTGTGGTACCAACTGCAGCTAGAATTTCTGCAATAGACGCAGTAGGATGCGCCACAGCCAATAACCGAATAAGGTGGTTTTCCCTTACAGTAACCCATCGTGGCCACCCAGTCTTCTTGAGGCAGTACCATCCTTGGCCACTGCTCCCAACAATCATGCGCAGTGGATACATTGTGGTCAAGTCTTTCTGAAATATCGCGGAAAGAAAATCTATCTTCTCGTAGCCCTATTACACAACCTCGTTAAAATTCGGTAAGCAGTTGATAATGGCTTCTTTTTCTTAAGGGTATTCTTGGCTAACATCAACTCAATATGTGTCAAATTTCGCACACAATAAAGCTCACAAACTTCATAACACGCATCTAAAGTAATCCTGATTTGTGAATGTGTGTGCACGTTCTGAGTGGCGTTATTAGCGCCACACTTAAACGCGAAATTTGAAATGATGTCATCTTTCAGATGTATAAACACGCCTACCAAATTTCATTTATCTAATACGTCTTGGTATTGGGATTTTTTTTCTTCATCAGTGTATTACTAATAAGATTTTTTTCCCCATTAAACTAAATATATTATTTTTATAGTCCACTCTTTTATAAAAGCAAATGCAATAAGATATTTCTTCACACTTTATCTTAATATGGTAAAGTACAGAAATATTTCCCAATAAAGAACCTCGTGTTGAGATAATATGTTCCTAGTGCCAGAAATTTAAGCCAACCAGCCTAATTAGAGCACCCAACAGGTCAGACATTATGCATTTTTCCTTTAATACTAAAATGAAATAAAATTAGAAATTTAGGTTGTATCAAGCTTTAATAAATGATATATAAATTAGTATTTTAGTCACAGGCATTTTTTAAAATTTGAAATTAATGGAAAATGAAATTTCTAATTGAAAAAGTTTAATTATGGCATGAATGTTTCAAATGAGCAAGATAATTTTGTATTTAGAGAAATTTATATATATTAAAAATAATCAGAGAGAATTTCTTCGAAAAAGAGCCTGCTGATGCTAAGAGTCACAAGCATGTATTTAAACATAAAATAATTACACTCGAAAAAAAAAAAAATCTTCTGTGGCTTTCTATCCTCCAAAAACTCCTATCCCCTTTTGGTTAGCTGACACGGGACATCCTATGGGTGGAAGGAATGTCCGTTTAGACCCCACTCACACAGGGTGAGGGAGAAAGTAGTGTAAAGCACATATAGAATTTCTCATTATTTAACATATATTTCTGCCTCGAGCTCTTCAAAGTTCAACATAAAAGAAAGGTGACATCAAACACATGGAGAGAGCCATTGCACTTGTTACAACTTTTGTTCTAGCATTGGTCGGCATTTCATTTCAATCTAAAATAAAAAATTATGTTCCAGGATTCAAAAGTACGAAGAATATTTCAGAAAATATATATATTTTGCTTCTAATGAGGCTGTGGGTTGGTGTTTTACCATTGCAGACCTAGTACATTTCGCGGGAGCTGTTAACTCTTTTCATACAAATTTTTTCGTAACAAATTTTTTTAAAATTTAGTCTAAATACTGGCCTTAAAATTTGGCACCCCAGCCAGGGTCCGGTTTGTCTGGCTCTAGGGCCGCCCCTAATGAAAGAAACCTATTACAAATCAAATTTCCCTACTTTTGCCTTTGCTCCTTTTAAGCTAACATGTAAAAAACATTATCATCGTGCATAAATAAATTCATTGTGTCAATTTATATGCAGTTTTAACCAGTGCATATGGATACACATTGAGTTCATCTTAAATTTTTCATATTTTTTTTTTATTAATTTGTTTTACTTCAGCCTGGCCTCAAAATATTCTAAACATCTTGAAATTTGAGAATATATATATGTTTTGTTTTTCTTAAAAATTACAATTTAAATATCCCAATGGTCACTTCTTTTTACATCATGACACAAAATACTGAAACTTTTCCATGAAGAGTATTCTCATCAATCACAGTTAACTGCTAAAATAGTAAATATATTATACAATTAATTGTTTTGATATGAATAGAAACATGTTTAAAGAAGTAATTTGTTTATACAAGTATATTTATTATCTTTAAAATTAGATCTCTAACTATGTGTCTTTATAAATTTATAGTAGTGTAATAGATTTTTAAGTAGTAATCAATATATATTTATATTAAACATGTATATTTACAACAAATGTTTAATATTTTTATGATACATAATTCTTGGAAAACTAATTGGATAACTTGTCTGAATTTTAGAAAATTATTTTTAAATTTGTCTATTATGTGTTTAATGAAGATATTATGGTGAAAATATAGTTTTAAGTTATATTTCTGTATATTCATGTACGGAAATTACCGTATTTTAACGTGAACTAAAATTTATATTTTTTATCCCACTTATTATTACAGAATCTGTAATCTATGATTTGCAATTGCAACCCAACTTTATTGTAATAGTTTGTTTTTATTAGTTTAAGTTAAAACATAATCATAAAATCCTTAATAAAACATAATTTTTTAATTCAAATCCATTCTTTTTATCAAAAAGAACAGTCACTAATATGATAAAAATAAAAAGATGGATTTTCAAATATAGCTGTCCACCGAAAAGGAAAGACAAATTAATCAAGCTACTACCAGTCAACAAGGAGATAAATCTTTAACTTGTTGATAATGATATCCATTTGAATACAATATTATTTCTCTGTGATGCCAATTTAATAACAGTATTAATACATGTGTGTATTTATAAAAATAAAACATTCAATTCAAACATTCTTTTTAAAATACATCTTTAATTAAAATATAAAACTAAAGCTCTCTACAACTCATCCTTATCTTCTAAGTACTTTTTATATCCATAAACATCAATATCAGGATATTCTTCTTGTAATGCTTCCATATCCATGTTAGGAAAAGCTTTAAATAATTTTTTAATGTGTTTTCGCTGTTCTCGTTTAGTGTATCTGGCCTTTAGATATTCTTTTTCTTTCAATTTCAATAGGAATTCTGGAACAGTTGGATTGACAGTCTCCATAGTTGGAAATAATTCCTTTTCCAGGAATTCTTTGTTTTCTCTCATTGGAATTAAGTGTTCTTTCAAAGGCATGCTATTTAAGATGTAATATAATGATGTTATTAGTTGATGTATTACTATTTTAAAAACTTTCTTAGCTACAGTGTCATTTTTAAGAAACAATTTTACTCTTAATAGTCTTTGAAAATACAACAGAAATAAGTTGGAAAAAGTAATAGAACAAGACACCCACATACACAATATATAATCAAATAAACAAACCGAGAATAATTCTTACAGAACTTTTTAATTAAAACAATTAAATACTTTACAAAGGCAGCTTATCATAACAAGAAGAAACTTAAAACATTCTAAAATTTATACTTATATTTTATTAATATTTTAAAATAATTTTATAGCAAATGAAAGACATATTTTTTGTGTCGTGGCAAACTAAAAAAAATATCTATGAATGATCATTAATTCTCACCAGCATAACTTTAAGAGATGAATAAAAAAAGTGTATGCGGGTTGTAATATAAAGGAATAAAGGATTGTTGTTAATACTCAGAGTATATGAAATATATTCTGAACACAAAAAGTTAGCAACACAATTTTTTGTACTTTATTTGTACAAATTATATTTTCAAAAATGGAATACATATTAAAAATAGTTAATTGAATAAAATAAAATATAAAATGTAACATAAAAATCTAAAGTATTTTAAGTAGTTTTAATTTTTGAAAAGTTTTTACACAATTTAGAGTTTTTACATGATAAAATAAAACTTACCATTCAAACCTTCCAAACTCATCTTCTTTATATTCATGAGGACGTTCTCCAGTTTTTCCAGTTTCTAATAAAAAGTAAGCTTCATTTCGTTCTCTGACTACAGCTTCTAGGTTTTCCATACTGATTTCAACCTGCATATTTGATAAATGAAAACATATTAATTATGAATATTTAGAATAAGTGTTAAAAAACTTAATATTTTTGAACTGATTTTATTTTAAACTAGCTGTTACCCGCCCGCTTCGCTGGGAATTTCATGATGTTTTATAAATTTTTACTGCTTATATATATATATATGTATAAATTATTGATATCTAAGTCCTGCATTAAGAATTCGATTGTATTGAAAAATATACTTATACCTGTAACTGTCGCCTGTTGATAAAAAAAGGGGCAGAACTTATCCAATTTGTGTTTTCTAAAAATCTCTAATATTGAAGCATAGAATGATGTTTGCTCTTTCGTAACTAAAAAACCAAGTGGATTCCCGCAAAACCAATTTTCGGTGGATCTCTACTCCGTAAATTGAACATGCAAGCCAAATTTCAAGTCTAAATCTAACAGAAAAAAAAACAAAAGTTTTACTATCAATATCCCCGTAATCCCGTTGAGAGCCGTTTTCCAAAATTACCGCTCTCGGCGGATTTCAATTCAACAAAAGAAAAATACAAATCAAATTTCATTATTATAGTCCTTGTAGCTCGAAAAAAGTATATTTTTGTCAATACGTCCCAGTAACCCCCTGCAACCCCCAGAACTTGATTTTCTTAAAATTTATTCTTAGTGGATCCCTATTCAACAAAAGAAACATGCTTAACAAATTTCAAGTATATGGGTCTAACAATTAAAAACAGGAATTTTTTTCTGTAACTCCTCTTGACCCCTCGCAACCCTCCTTGGGGGTCAATTTTCGTTTTACTCTTTGTTAGACGAACTCTATTCCATGAAAGGAACATGCCTACCAATTTTCAAGCAGGATGATCAAATAGTTTAAAATGGAAATATTTATCAATTACGCCTCTTAATCTCCCGAAATTAAACTTAGTAGTTCATATTCGCGAAACCCATTTTGTAGCAGTTCTCTACTTTACGAAAGGAATCTGCTTATCAAATTTCAAGACTGTACGTCTAATAGTTTAAAAATGGGGATAATTATCTCTAACGCCACTTGAGCCCCCCCCCCAACGCCACTTCTGGGTCTGTTTTCACAAAACCAATTTTGTAGGGGAATTGCACACTATGAAAGGAATCTGCTTAGCAAAATTTGAAGACTGTGCGTCCAATAAATTAAAAATGCAAAAAAAAAAAAAATCAATAATGCCCCTTGAACCCCCGCAACGCGGCCTAGGGGTCGATTTTCACAAAACACATTTTGTAGTGTATCTCTATCCTATGAGAGGAATCTGCTTACCAAATTTCAAACTGTGCGTCTAATAGTTTAAAAATGGAAATAATGATCTATAACGCCCCTTAAATCCCGCAACGCCACTTGAGGGCAATTTTCACGAAACCCATTTTGTAGCGTATCTCTACCCTATGAGAGGAATCTACTTAGTAAGTTTCAAGACTGTACATCTAATAACTTAAAAATCAGAATTTCTAACGCCCCTTAAACCCCCGCCCCCGCAAACAATTGTTGCTAATTTGAAATTACAAACAGACACTTCAATTTCATTTATTTGTATAGATATAGATTGGGATTATAATAACTATTGTGTAAATGTGACTAAAAATGTAAATAAAAAAAAAAAAATAAAGGATTAAAACTAACCGTAAAACTTATCAATTTTTTGTTTCTTGCATTGCTTTTTGCTTATGAAGCCTTGATTTATTATTTTTAAAAGTGCATCCGAAACAGCCGATGCTCTACTTAACTGAACAGTGTGAGATAACTATCATAAAAAAAAATTATGGCACGTGTCAGCGTATTATCATGTGCGCGTAACACTATTATGTCTCATGAAGAGCATCGGTCGCCAGTAACCAAAACAACGACTTCATTAGCTCAGCTTGGCGTTCAATTTGGCGTTCATCTTGGCATTCAGTTTCACGTTCACCCGTATAGTTTCCGTTCCCGTAAGAATACGGGAATAAAATATAGCCTATGTTACTCCCCGTTAATGTAGCTTTCCATTAGTGAAAGAATTTTTAAAATCGCACCAGCCGTTTCCGAGATTAGCCGGAACAAACAGACAGACAGACAGACAGACAGACAGACAGACAGACAGACAAAAATTTTAAAAATTGGTTTTTTGTTATGAGTACCGTATATACTTTTAGTGCATTAAGTAAAAAGCTGCTAATTTGAAATTACAAACAGACACTTCAATTTTATTTATTTGTATAGATAATGTTGAATTGAGTAATGCTAAAAAAACCATTACAAAGGTCTTATCATTTTGAACCTCCATCAAAGGATAAAGATGTACACAAACTTGTATTTATCTTACCAAACTTCAAAAACACGAAAACTCTGGAACATAGTTCATTTTGATGGACAGTAGCCCTATCGTAAAAATAAAAATAAAAAGTTTCTTGTATTGTGGAAAATTAATACTCCAAACTATTAATACTGCCAAATCTCATTTATTTCACAAATTAACATGCCAACTAGAGTCCAAGACTCACCTAGTTATAAACAATTTTTTCATGGAATACTGTTAATTAAACAAAACAGAACGAGCACTTCCTTGTTGCCACAGTGTACAAAATAATATACTTTTTCAATATCGTTCAGTTCACGGTGACAAAAAATTAAACAACGATAAATAAATTCACGTGAACAAAATAATAAATTTAAATAATTGTTTTGCTTTTAACATAATAAACTGAAATTTATAAAGTGGATCTCACATCCTCCCACCTTGAGATGTGGAAGTCCCACAGCTCAACAACTATATTAGAGATCCAGTCTTTCGGGAATTTTAACAGTCCGTCCTAGTCTTGTCTTGTTTTGAACAACTGCGTAGTCGATGGAGTTGTCGTCAGAACACTTAGGAATAGCATTCTACATAGAAGCGATTTTTGTAGATAATGCATTTTTGTCAGGTGGAAAAGACGAATCATTAGAAGAGATCTCTAAAGGGAAGACGCGCTGAATTGGACGCAGAATTTCTCCGCGAGATGTTCTAAGTTTAATGAGTCGACACACACCGTCTTTCCCTGGCAGAATTTCTGTCACTTTCCCCAGTGAACAGTCGATTCGATTGGCGTTGTCACTTTTTATGAGAACAATGTCCCCGGGAGTTATCATCGAAGTTCTAGTCTTTTCCGGCCTCCTTATCAAAGATCCAAGATATTCGGACCTGAACCTCTTTCGAATGTCCTTCTGCAAAGCTAACCTGTATTTGACACGATGGTTGAGACTTTTATGATCTGCCGCATCACAGTCTGGAACACCAGAGTTTTTGATATCCTGAAGAAACATCGCAGGGGTAAGTGGAACAAATTCTGAGTCACATTCGTCGATGTAAGTCAAAGGGCGTGAGTTGATTACAGATTCACAATCACAAATAACTGTTGTCAACTCCTCAAATGCCAAACTTGCACTTCCAAATATTCTTCTCAAAATACTTTTAAGAATACCAATTAGTCTTTCCCACCATCCACCCCACCATGGTGAAGAAGGGGGATTAAATTTCCACTTAATTGGACGAAGAGCATTGTCGCTACAAATGCGGCCCCAATCTAAACTTCTAAGCAAATTGGAAGCTCCGACAAAATTAGTGCCATTATCACAGTACATGGTTTCACATCGGCCTCTCCGAGCTATAAATCGCCGTAGAGCTAGCAAAAAGCTTTCGGTCGATAGCGATGAAACAAGCTCTAAGTGGACAGCTCTATATACGGCGCATGTAAAAATGCATACCCAAGCCTTCTTTCCATCTTTTAAAAATAAAGGTCCTGCCAGGTTAATTCCACAAATCTCGAACACGTTTGCCTGTCGTATTCGATCTTCAGGCAAAGGAGCAGATACAACATCACAACATTTAGAAGAAAATCTTTTGCAAACGACACATTTTGAGATAACAGAACGCACTGTTTTTCTTCCTCTCAAAATCCAAAAATGTTCTCTCAAAATATTAAGCAAAATTTGAGTTCCCGCATGATTATTTTTGATATGGTGAGAAAATATTAGTCTTTCGACAACTTTATGATTGGACGGGAGAACAGCTGGTTCCCTAAAATCTTCTGTATCCTGACGGAAAATCATTTTCGTCTTGAGCCGTATTATTTCATCGGCATCCTTATACACACTCAAAGTTTTTAGTTTTGCATCATGCTCGTTCACAAAAGATTCCGACTGGACCAATTTTATCACTTGTTTCTCTGCTGCCCTGTATTCTTCAGCATCCAAACTTCCCTTTTTCCTTAGCTGAACATCGCATCTGCAGCTCTTTACAAATCTCAAAATCCATCCCACTAACTTCACAATGCTTTCATATTTTGAAAAGCGCTGATAAAACCAGCCTGCAGATGAATCTTGATTTACAGACACCAAAGCTAATATTCAGCTTTTCCTTTTCTCTTTTAGTATCTCATCTTCATAAGCCATTTTGGCCCCTCCCACCATCTAGTTTTCACTAAAATACTTGCTTGTGCATCCTCGGGAGGGTAAATCAGCTGGATTTTCAAATCCAGAAATATGACGCCAAGAAAAAGCTTGGCTAATATTCCGTACTTCTTGGACTCTGTTATTCACGAAAATAGACCAATTTTCATCTTTAATGATCCAGGTAAGAACGGTAGTGGAATCACTCCAATAAAAACATCTAATATCCGTCCATCCAAGAGCATCCAACACAGATTTCGTTAATCTTGCTCCCACCAATGCAGCAAGAAGCTCTAATCTTGGAATTGTAGCAACTTTCAGAGGAGATATTCGTGATCTCGAGGCTAAAAAATGCACCTTTCCACATTCTCCCTCTTGTACAAGATACGTAACGGCGGCATATACATCTCTACTTGCGTCACAAAAGGTATGAATGGAGAAGTTCTTCATATTTTCTGGATTAACGTTGATCCAGCGAGGAACGGTAACATTTTCCAATACTTTTAGTTCCCTAAACCATTGTAAAAATTCTTGTCGAAGGGATCCAGTGATTTCTTCGTCCCATTCCAACGATAATTTCCAGGTTTTTTGTAGCATAATTTTTGGGACAAAGCATTACAGGAGATACAAATCCAAATGGATCAAACACTTTGTGAGTAACCGATAATATTGTACGTTTAGTAATGTTGTCGACATTTACTTCTTTCAACCAGCTGATATTTAGCGAAAAACAGTCTTCAATTTTATTCCATTGAAGGCCTAACAGATCTGTTTTGAAGGATCTTCCATCCTCTGTTAGTGAAGATTCCCAATCCCGCAGAATGAAACCACCTTTTTTTAATAACTCATTAGAAACACTTATCACTCGCTGCAAATCTAATTCACTGTGGACGCTGGTTACAAGATTGTCCACATAAAAACTCTTCAAAAGACAACTAGTTACAAAAGGATCAACATCAGTATTTTGTTCAAGATGATACTTCAATACAGCTCCTAGTAGAAAAGGACTGCTGCGAACGCCAAAAACTACTCTGGTATGCCGAAAAAACCTGTAGTCTTTGCAAGCCTTATTTGTCCACCATAGAAATCTCAAGAAGTCTCTGTCTTCTATACAGAGGCTAATTTGCAAAAAGGCTTTCTTTATGTCTGCGATTACACCAATCTTCTTTTCTCGAAAACGCAGCAAAATATCAGGAATGAGCTCAATCAAGTTTGGACCACTATGTAAGGAGTTATTTAGTGACGGATGTCCTTTGAGTCGAGAAGATGCATCAAAAACCGGGCGAATAGGAGTTGTCTTACAAACTTTGATAACAGGTCTGTGAGGTAGATAATTAGCATTCAAATCTTTCTCTTCAATTGGTACTTCTTCGATAATTCCTTCACGTAGCCATTCGGAAAATATGCCCTCATAACTATCGTACTAATTTTCCTGAAATAACTTCTTGGTTGTGGTGTCTAACCTTCTTTTTTGCTGATATTTTGCAGCGTTTTCAAGAAAAGAAGATTGGTGTAATCGCAGACATAAAGAAAGCCTTTTTGCAAATTAGCCTCTGTAGAGAAGACAGAGACTTCTTGAGATTTCTATGGTGGACAAATAAGGCTTGCAAAGACTACAGGTTTTTTCGGCATACCAGAGTAGTTTTTGGCGTTCGCAGCAGTCCTTTTCTACTAGGAGCTTGCTCAAAATTATCAGGTAAAGGCACACAGTTATCTAACCAAGGCAAATGAACTTCATAGCGATTATCTTCATTGTACCTAACAGTTTGAAGAAAATTTTCAGTAGTCAAATCCTCTTGCTCTTTTTTAGACAGCTTTTCAATAGGATCCTTGATTCCAATAGAATCCAGTTTCCAGAAGTCCGAAATGTCAAACTCTTTAGCGAAAAAGTGATGTCACTAACATGGCATTGCTTGTAGTAACTTTACTATCAGGAACTTCCCTAACAAAGTCCACCCAAGCAAAGTTTCAATGGCTACTAATCCGCATGGTAAGACCCTACGCTGACCGATTAAAATCTTTCCAAAAAGATCAGCTCCTATAAGTACTTGTACAGGTTGTGTGGCTTTTCTCCAACATCACTTAATGTTATATCCCTTTCTTGAAGCTCTTTTAACCAAGGCCCGGAGTTCACAGGTGATACATCATTACAAATAGCTACCTGATCCAAAGCTTCAAAGTTGCATGCAAAATTGTTCTTAATATTTTTTCAACCTAATTCTGTAACATGTATGTACAATTCTTTAGATTTAATCCCACCAAACAGTGAATGTACCAGAGTTTCTTTCTTTACAGGAACGTATCCCATTTCTTCGGCAAGACTCTTTACAATATAAGACTTTTGCGAGCCGGTGTCCAGAACAATTCGCACGATTTTTTCTTTTTTATCTGATATGAGCTTGCACTTTAGAGTCTGTAAAAACACTTTAGGACCCACACTCAGGTTGGACATGTTGACCTCGTTGAAAACTTCAGCTTCTTCCGTCTTCTTGAAATAATTTTTTCTTGACTCGTTTGTTTCGCACATCAAGGGAACATGTTTCTTCCCGCAAATTACACATCTCAAAAATGAACGACATTTCCGGACGGGGTGACCGGGAGCCAGACATGCAAAACACCCCCCCCCCCTCAAAATCCTTCGTTTTTCATCTAAACTCATTTTTTGTGCAGAAAAACAGTCTGCACTGGGATGAGTTTTCTCGCAAAACGCACATGACTTTTTGGTTTTATGAGTATGTGGATTGGTAAAAAGACCGGAGGCGGTGGGTGTTTTATTTTGTTTTACTCTTGGTTCAAATTTCTTATATCTAAACCCAATATTGTCTTTCTTTTTGTTTAAACCGAAACCTTGCATCGCCAAACAAATCCTTTCTTCTGATTCTACTTCAGATTTTAAGAATTTTAGTAAGCTACTAAGCCTTTCTTGTGGTTCACCACTATGATTGAAATCAGGACCTCTTTGTCTTTGCCATGCTCTTAGTATATCTTCCGGTAAGCATGACTCAACCAAAGGATGAAGTAGAGCAGCGCTTTTATCCGTTGTTACGCCAAGTGTCTCTAATGCCCTAATCTGTGACTCCAAATGGTCATACAGCGTACATAAATTAACAGTCGAACTTTGCGAAGCGTTTTGTAAAACCAATTTTAAAAGCTCGCGGACATAGAATTCTATAAGTAAATCAGTTCGACCAAAACGCGATTTTTTAAAAGATTCAACAGCTTTTTGGCGTAGTTGGCGCCGGTGGGTGGAAAACTTTCCACTACCTCCCGAGCGCGTGAGCCGCTAACGGTTGCTTGCACTAAATACTGAAATTTATTTTCTGGTGCTATATCAACATCATTATGAACATATTCAAACTGGCTCCAAAAAGGTAACCAGTCCCTTAAATCTCCCGAAAAATGGCGTAATTCTAACTTAGGTAAGTGAAATTTCTTTTTTACACTACCTGACTCTGGAGTTTGATCATCTAGAGCGGTGATAGTTAACCTGGTCCGTATCGCCCACTTGTGGGCGCTACGAAAATTCTGATTTTGTATTTTTTGAAATTTATCTTCCTAGATTTTTCCTTAATTTTTTTTATTACTATTTTTACCAACACTTTGCATACTTTGTGGCGTTAATTTCTTCTCTTTTTTTTATTGCGAGCAGTAACAAGTATGTTTTCAAATAAACAAAACCAAAATTCGTTACTCGGGCAACCAAACAGACAAAAAACTCAACATATTCTTTTTTTTGTTTACATGTATTCAAATAAGACCAACTCCCGTTACTCAGTCAAACAAACATGCAAAAAACTAAATATTATGCACTTCAATCAACCACTGCAAGTTGTTCAGTCAATCATTGGAAGTGTCGAAGGGCTGAAATCAAATAAATTTTTTAAAAAAATAAACCTTGTGAAAAATGTCTAAAAAAAAAAATATGTGCGTGGATATTCTGAAGAATATTTGAATATGGGTTTTATAGAAGCACCACATAACAAACAGCTTCCTATGTGTCTTTTATGCCAGAAATCTTTTTCCGATGAAGCAATGAAACCAAGTCGGTTAAGAGATCATCTTACTACAAAACATCCTGAATATGAAATAAACCGAATGAATATTTTCAAGACTGCGCAGAAAATTTATAAATCGTCCTACAATGAAGTCGCTAATTGAGAAGCAATGTTCTAAAAATAAAGACGGATTATTAGCGTCTTATCACATGGCGAAATTAATCGCAAAAACTGGAAAAAATTATGGAATTGGAGAATTATTGATAATACCGTGTATAAAAGAATTTATAGGTACGGTAATGCACCAGGAAACGGATATTTTAAAAACATTGCCGCTTAGTGATACCACGGTTAAAAAAAGAATTGAGGAAATGGCAAATGATGTCGGAAAAAAAAAATCGTAACAATTTTAAAAAAACTTCATTTTCCATACAACTGGACGAGTCTACTATTGTGGACAATAATGCTTTATTGATGGTTTATGTGCGATACGCAGATGAAAATAATGAACTGCAAGAAGAAATGTTATATGCAGTGAATCTAATTACAGATACAACAGGATTATCCATATTTAATGCTGTGAAAACATATTTTGAAAAGAACAGTATATACCGTTGAACAATATAATTGGATGCGCTACTGATAGATCCCCATCGATGATTGGATGTTACCGTGGATTTACTGCACACCTAAAAAAAGTAGTACCAACTGTTTTATGTCTTCATTGCGTAATACACCGACAACATCTTGTAGCGAAGGCTTTAAGTGCAAGTTTGCACTCCTCATTAAATTTAATTATAAAAAATTGTAAACAAGATTAAATGTAATGCTAAAAATGATAGAATATTTCGACAGATGTGCCAAAATAATGATGAACAATTCATTCGATTTACTTTTACACACGGAAGTCCGGTGGCTTTCAAAAGGTGTGTGCCTAACACGTTTTGTAGGCATTATATGCCAGCATAAT